>NBIV01000172.1:0-186955 GCA_003194525.1 Gracilariopsis chorda
GCTGACCCCTCTCTTTCTTTGCGCTTGACGAGATCGCGCAGAAGAAAGTCGACGCCCTTAGCGGTGGCTGGCGCCCGGTACCACCCTTTTCTGCCAACCTACAAAGTCCAAGAGGAGAGAATATCGGTTTGGTTATTCGCATGTTCTTCACATACCGCTCGTTTTGTGTCCCCCGCTGCGTCATTTATCGCACTCTTGCTTGCGGAGGCCCTCTCCTGTCCGTCATGAGTGTTTGTATTGCCCTCCTTCAATAACGTATTTGAAAGAGAAAACGGGTGGATGTTTTCCGCGCTATTAGTCACTTGTCCTGGTCCAAGTTCGTCGACATCATTTACATTCCCTCCCAGTCCAGAGAGGGAAACGCCCTGAGTCTTCGGTAACCCCTGAAGTAGATGCACGTGTTCCAAAACCTCCTCACCACAAACGGTATTTCTCCTGTTCAACTTCTACCGATGTGGGATCTGGAGGCTGTCGGGGGTGACGCTGCTCGTGTCTATAACATCCTGCTTAATCTCCCGGTCCTGCGTACCAACGCCGCCAGGCGATGGGAGACTTTTTTTATCCAAGCGCTTCACGGTACCTCCATCGCCGTCATGCCCTTTGCTCTTCGGCGCATCCTCAGGCACTGGTATATCGGTGTATTGACTGTTCGTGGAATGCTGAGTTGATTTGCGACCCCGCCCTTTCCCATCAACTTCCCGGCCAATACGGTCGTTGAACAAGTACTTCACTGGAACCCCGGTGTCCCTCCTCACCTTCCATAACTCAACCACTTTCTTAACCTTTTCAGGAGACCAGTTCCGGACGGCGTATAGGGAAGACCTCGTAAACGAGGCAACCCCAGTCTCTTCGAGGTATGAAAGGTAAGGGACGACTCCGGCATCCAAAAGCCGGTCAGCCCCGGACATGTATTGTCTCCTCGTTGGACTGAACAATCTCCACGTTTCGGTTATCTTTCCGAGAGAGAAACTCGATTGCCCATCTACACTTTGACCCATGAAACGCTGTCAGTTTCTCATACATATCGAAGACTTTTGGGTGGGTCATTGCCTGGGGAACTGCTTTCCGACCGCTCAGTCGTGAGACGCGCATGCTCTCCACATGTTTCCAGTGTTCCTTGAGATCTTCGTAAAGCAGCACCTGCTGCATGAATCCGTATCGCTCTGGCGAGGTTCATTCACCTCGACTTGGAAAGCTATGAACCCCTTATATTTCAAAACATCCAAGTCCTCTCCGTTAGCCCCTAGCCCACTAAAGGACACAAGCTTATACGGCAGAATGAGTGTGTGCAGGGTGCGACTTGAGGAGCAGAAGCGATGTCCGCCCGCGATAATGATGAGCTTCCCTTTTGTGTGGCCATGCCTTGACCTCACCACGAGCAGTGGCTGACTGCTTGGAACCGCTGCGGACCACGTATATCAGCGACAAGAGAGAGTAAACGCATACTAGAGACGTTACGTCCCACATAAGGGCCGACGAACATGTCAATACTGGCGTATCGTGTCGGAGAGCATTTTCCCTGTTCTATGCGTTCGTAAATGCGGTGAATAATGGAGCCCGATGTCGAGGGCATGATAGTTCAGAGGTTCCTCACTCCCAATCAGAGTAGGAATCCGTTTCCAACTGGATCCAACTTGATATTTCACGGCTCTCCGCCCGGCTTCCGCAGATGTAGTAGAAAGACCCTCTTGACTCAATCACAGACGACTTCGCGTTAGGACAGAAATGCGCAATGCCTAATAGTTTTCCGGAATGTTGGGCACCGGTCACGTTGACATGTCGTAGATAGCGTGAGGAATGGTTAGTGGTTGATGCGTCCAGCTTCAGCCTGTAATAGATCTCCGAGTTGGTGAGGCAGAGAACGACGTCGCGCTAAGCGTATATTGCGCAGCAGGTATAGATGGAAGGGACAGATGTGCGCAGGTTACAGTGCGACGAAGCGGTTCCTGGGGCAAATGGATGGTGTTTTGGCTCGCAAACGGTTCCGCGAGTAGTAAGATTCGTATTCCCCCAATGCGACCGCAACGCGAGGGATGTCGCGCTAAGCCGAAAAACGCGTACGGGTTAAGTGTCCAGTGGTTGGTGCGCATACATTGCATAGATATGCAATAAATCGTTGGAGGAAGAACTGGTGGGTTCAAACCCGGAAACGTCTCGCATGTAGTAAAAGCCCGCACACAAGAGACGTCGCGATTAGAAAAGAGTACCTCAGACTGAAGGAACAAAACGCCAGAGCAGTGGAAATCGCGTTCGGTGGCAGCGCTTCGCTAGAGCAAGAGTGGATCGTGCGGGGCACCAACCTTTTGCGTCGGGTTGAGCATGTAGTAGGCACAGGCGGTAAGGAATGGGGAAGCGTTCCCCAAAATCTGCAAGACAAGGTACCTAAACGAAACACCTGAACAACCATTTCTAGGAAAATGTCCGTAACCGTACAGTGTCGGGGCATCCTCGTCATTACGTGTGTGCACAGCATGACAGAAGGTCCTTGCCTTCTTCTAGAACACTCATTCCTGTAACGCTGAACGAATTTCCAGATAAGACAGCTACGTGTACACTGGTAGAAAGGTAAGAGGTTACTCTCTGTAACGACTACCATGCACGTGCCGTCGCGTGACTGTTTAAACCTACCAGTGTATGACCATACCACAACCGTTTGTGGGGAAACATTCCCCAATTCCAGTGACGGCAAGTGCCCTAAACGTTCATAAACGACCAGGGGTACAGCAGTGCAACATTTCCCGAGTGACAGCTGGCGCTCTGCCACATAACCATATCTGCGGATATGCTCAGGTAAGCATACAGTGCATTTCGCGGCATACAGTTTGATGACACGGGGACCTCTGAACCAAAAGACGTTACACATGTACTGTCATGAGTGCGGAGCGTCACGTCACTGGCATTCACATTCAAGGCCCCCCATGCCAGTGGCGCAATCTCCCCCTCTTGCTCTCGCAACGTGACACAAGACGATTATTCTGTGACATTATATCCTTAACGGTACATATGGCATTTCTTGCGTGCCAAAATGGGGGAAAGCTTCCTCATCTTCCACAAGCGACGCAACCCGTTCATCCCCAACAGCCAAAAAACCCCATATCATCCCCCAGCCCACATTTGCAACCGCGCCTTCACATGCCATTCGCTTCTTAACAGGTAGTACGAGCCCCGCTTCGCCGACACAAACACCACCTACACAGCTCCTGGACATTCCGGGTACCGATCCCAAAGACGCGGATGTACATACCGCACCTAGCGCACGCCCTTTGCGGATTCCAGCCCCGGACTTACGGAAAACCCCAAAGACACCGACTCTTCGATCGCCGTACACCATTCTAACCACTTGAACCCCTAATTTCTGAGACAAGCACAATACTCAGTCGGATCCAACCCTTGCCTAAGACCCCCATCCGTTTGCCAACAACCTGACAAAAGAAGTTGCTATCCAGTCGAACCTAGGGTACTATACAAACCGGTCTAAAACCACTGCACCGCATCTAAAGCCTCCTAGCTGTTCACCGTATTGAGTGCGACTAAAACCAATGCCCCGCAGAGCCAAACGTATGTCGAGATGGGAGGAACTTGTTGGCTCTAAGAACAAGCCGGTGGAAATCTATATTGACGAGACGTTGGCGGTTGAGAATGTAGAAGATAATGTGAAATTACGTACACTGAAGGCCGCATTCCGGGGACTGCAAGTAGGGTTCGGGTTTGGACTAGGAATGCACAACCTCTTGGCTTCAGATTACGCGGATATTCTGATGAACCTGGAACCAAGGCCGCTCGATGCGAAGAGCCGATTAACGACTACCACATCACCTGTAGAGCTGGAGAACAACTATCTGGGACTGAAGACTGAAGCCGAGCTCGTAAGGCTTATGGATAGAAGCCGAGAGCATGACTGTGACGCACTTGAGTCCATCATCGTTGCGCATCAACACATTCTTTCCATGGTGTGCAGTGAAGGGGGCATACGGGATGCAGTGGTGGAAGAGAATGGCCAGAGGGATGGTTCCAAGTCAGCCGAACAGGCACTCACATGGAGTTTCTGTAGGTATAGCGTAATTATCCCCCCTTTTTCAGGGATGCAAGACTTTCTACGAATGGTGGACGCCCCGGCAGATTCGGTGTCAGTGGAGTGCACGAGAAGTGCCTTGTACTCCAATGATGAAGTGTATCCTTCTCCGGGGAAGTCCTTGGAATCATACTGCTGGAGGAATACCACGATGAGTGAAACCGGTCCCCGAAACACTGCATTGTACAAGATATACACCTTGTTCCCAAGTAAAACCGGCGGTCTAATCCCTGAGAACATTGAGAAGCTCGGTATCTACTTGACTGTGACGGAGGAGATCATACGCGGTCACACAGGGAACAAGGGTACCAAAGGCAAGTACTATGAGTGGGTATCCCCGGTCATAGCAGAGGTAAAGCGCAGGAGAGTGCGAACTTTCTACCTTGGCGTAGGCTGCAGTATTGTGCTCCCCAGTACGTTTGTGGTACGCCTTGGGGCGCATTGCAGTGAAGAGGTTGTTGTTTTTGTACATGCTGTTCGGGTTAAAGTCCCGAACCCCGAGAATGTCATTTTCATGCGCAGACCTCCGTCTTCTATTCCCAGGGACCTGCACGAGTACGGTAATGTTACGGAACTTTTACAGACATCGTTTACTACCGGTAAAGACCGACTAAGATTCGATGACCCTAATGATTCTGAAGATGAGGTTGAGCAATGCGTGTTGGGTACAATCCCGTCGATGGTAAACGTACCCCTCCACGCAAAGGTACGAGAGAAGCTTGTGGAACATGCATACGATGTGAGAGTTGGACGCGAGGGAATTGGCGGGGCGTATCACAGAACACCTGTCATAACTCAGGAGATCGAACCTTTGGATGGCACTCCAGGCTGTGATGAAGAAGATGGTGTTCTTCGTACGAGACAGCCGGCAACGGTAAGGTATTTGGTTGACGATGTTCCATACGACTACTTAGCGTATATAGCTGGAAAGGACTTCCAATTCCCCATATCCCTGGGCACAATCCTCACTAACCACCGGAAGAGTGGAGGTAGCACAAGTGATGAAGAAAAGTATAGTATGAGTGATGAGGACTCAACCTCTGACACTGAGGAGAGTACGGACGAACACTCGGACATCGAAGAGTCGGGTAACCGTAGAGAACCTAGTGAAAGTGATTCGGAGCGCAGTGCATAGATCACCCTATGCCAGCACATGGGAGATCTTATCTAAAAACCCATACAGTGACTTCCTCAAAGAAGCTCGCTCTGAGCGGAACAGTGGCACAGAACCCTTCAAGCCCCCTGAAAAAACCCCTTTTAACTCATATGGCAACAAACCTTTGATCACATTCCTTCAAAAAGGTGGCCCTCGTCATCGCAACACAACGTGACACCTGAAGTGCCCCTTCACGTGTAAGACTGCCTAACAACCAACCCCACCCTTCTCCCGATACGACTGCCGTGAAGATCCCCTTTCAGAAAAGCCAGTGACACCTGATCGCTGCAAACGCCCCATCATACTAGTTTTCCTCCATCAAGTAACTCGTTTTCTAGGTCACCGCTTAGTCCTCTGCTAGGGAACGCAGAGGGTACAAGTGATATACTTGGGGACGCACACAATTCTTGCCCCCTCAATAGGGTGTACGCTTCCAAGCTTTCTTTCAACTCATCCTAATGGAAGGCGTTTCACCGTGCCTTTCGAAACCCAAAGCGAAGATGACACTGATTTCCGCTCAACCGTGAACAAAGATGTTAATTCTCTCAAGCATTTGCGCAAGATGTATTCTGAGGTTTTGGTCGGCCAGCCTAACCCGTTTCTAACACTCTTCCACCTCATCGGGGAAAATATCTCCCAGGCTACCAAACTCCTCTTCTATACTATCTTCAGAACCGGAACTACCAGAGTCGGGTTCATCATTCCTCCTAAGACCCAATTTACGCTTCTTTCGGGCCCTATTCTTTTCGCTTTGCGAACCAGGTGGAGACCTCCGCTGTGATACCAGCATAGTCACCGGCGGCAGCCTCTCGTCTTCCTCGGACTCTTCGTGTTCACAATCCTCAACATACACATCCTTGTCATCGCCGTTCTCATTCATTACGATACTGAAATGCTTGGTGAACAACTTCATAGTTTGCTTGAAGTCCTTAGAGTACGACGCCATGTACGTTCCCCTCAACTGTTCAACGGAAGTGTTCATCTGCTTTGCCACTAACGATAAGAACTCGTCCTCGCTTAGTTTGTTATCGTCAAACTTCCCTTGCCTGTAGCTATGCAACATTGACGTCGCGTAGCTGGCACGAAGCGTCATGGCTTTGACGTTGGTTAGACGTGGGTCTACCCCGCGCATGAAGCATCGAATGGAATGGCTGATGTTGGCCGGTGTCAGATACTCTCCAGTCCGCGTGTGCACGAGTAGTGGCTGGTTTTTCTTGAATATATCTGACATGGGAATGCGGCGCCGCTTGATCAAGATGGGTCGAATGAAGTCAACATGAAATGTTAGATACGGTAATACCATGATGGGAAACATGACGTCCGGGATGTCAAGCGCACGGGCGGTCTTCTCTCGAAAAGTCTTAACACTGACAACTTCGTCCTCGAATTCTTCATTCTTATAACAAATAGCCATCAGGTCGCGCGAAGGGCACTGGAGGCGGGCATACGCTTGGGGCCTCTGCCCACCCCCCACTCAAAGTGAGAAGACCGACGAAATTAAGACACCACTTCTCTATTAACCCTTTGGACATATCGAGCATCTCTTCAGCTCGAGTCTGACCTTTCTTCTTTACCGTAACGATGAACGATTCGGAAATGTCTTCAAGTATTGCTCTTGCTATGCGAATACCTTTCTGCATCTGTGCTTCGGTGACAATTCTCTGCTCTTTGACCCTCTTGTCGGCGTCTTGTCTCTGCCTGGCATTCTCGCGGTACTTGCACTTGGCCGCATTGAACGTGCTTGTGAGGTACAGCGACACTCTTGCTATGCGGAGACGTGTTTCATCATCGTTGAACTTGAGTGTTGCGTACTTAGTTACGATCTGTAGGGCATTGCACTTCGATGCGACAGTGCAGGAAGAGGAAGTGGTGATAAAGTGATTCACAAACACCTGGACAAGGTCCTCCTTCGCCAATTGCCTGAAGAAAGCCCTTTCCTTCCACCCATCATCTCGGTTAAGACGCTTCGCGCTGATGCACCACCGCACGAACTGCCCTATGATGCCCTGTAATAGTTTGAAGCTGGACCCTGACGACATACTCATCAACTCCTTGGTCCGAAACCGGAGTGTATATATCTCATTAAGATCCATGCAGTTCTCACGGTTAACCTTAAGCCCCGAGTAGGCTGCCATTCCTTTTCCTACGCAGCGAGAAGTTTCTTTCATCCTTGCCGCGTCGCTCGTGAAGAAACCAGGGTCCCGAGCAAGCGCGAGATCAACCATATTCTTCCATAAGTTCTCTGGTGTATGCGGTTCACTTTCATTAAGCTCCGCTCTACAACGCAAGGAATGTACACTCAGTAGTGCGGCAGCATTCCCTCTTTCACGTGGACTCTTGAAAATATCTGTCCTCTCGTGAAACAGTTCATTGTTACGCTCCTTAAGCGTACGTTCCTGTGCTTTCAGCAGTGCACCCAAGTCTATCTGAGACGTGTCAACAGCAGGAACCTCTTTCCGCTGTTCACTCTCGCTCGGGGTTCCCGTTCTTATATCACTGGACACCTGCCTCTCTAATGAAACGTTACGTGCCACTACCTCCTCAGCGCCTTCTTCTCTGCAAAACGCCGGGTCCACCACCCCTTCAGGAAACACTTCTACCTGTTCGCCAACATCTTCGCAGATCAACTCATCACTCTGGAGGTCGTTCCCAAAAGATGTCTTCGTCGCTTCACACGCATTGTCTTCTCGTTGAATCCCTTTCTGTGCCCGTCCACTGGTTGTTGCAGTTAGTTGATGGACTGCTTTCTTGGTCTTTCCGGATTTGGATGCGGTTGGTGCCCCTTTACACTCTTCAGCGTTGCCACGCGGCACATTCACACGTTGCAGAGGAGCAGGTGTGATCGCTGGAGCTATATATTGTATAGCCTTTTTCCTTGGCGTACGAACCCGAGGAGTCTCGTTACCCTGCGCACCGGTTATGGGTTCCAGCGAGATGGGTGCCGCCCCAACTCTTCGATTACCACTTGTGACCGGTGGCTTCGATCGTAGATTGCGCAGCTTGCCTTTTCCGGGAGACCGCTTGCCGCTTGCGCCCGCAATATGATGCAGTAGAACGCTGTTCATGTCGTATTGGGGGGGCTTTGTGCGTTCGATGGAATGCCAGATCTAGAAACCGATGACAGACAGTGTGAAACGCGGAGGGTTTGTGAGGAAAATAACGCCAAGCCCGAAGCCCCGAACTTTCCTTATGTAACCTGATCTGGGATGTAAACCGAGAGCGAGCACGGAACATTAACTGCAAGTAAGTGTCACGGTGTGACGCCAGCCAAAAGATACACTTGCACATTACGTGGCACACGGATGGCTCTGCACTGGATACAGATCACAATCTTCTGGGAGATGCAAACATCGCTCACTCTGCTCTGTTGTAGTGCGTATCATGTGTGGTGCCGGTGCCACACATGTCCTTCTTCCGATCTTCTTATGTGGTGTTCCTTTCACTGTCACTGTTAAGGTGTAAGTGCCATTCACCTTGACTGCAATGTACAGTGACCCGAATTTGCATAGTAACGCAAGGTATGCTGTCTTACAGTGCGTTGTCCGCATGTTACTGTACAAACCCTTACATGGACCTGGCTCGTTCCATGTGCACATAACCGCGTGCGGCCGTCCATTTCCTTGCGTGATATGCATCTAGGGCGATATTTTATTTAGCTTACAGACGTTCTGCTGCCCAAATCCATGTGCCAGTGTGCTCCAGTCCCGGTCTTCGTCGTCCTCAGTCCGTATTCCTTCTCCAGCCGCTCTAAAGCACCACTCTTCCGCTAAAAACGTAGAACAACAGGCAGAAACCTCTTTTTAGATCCAGTACAAGTAGCGAATCTAGTCGTACTACTTTCTGGGGACTAAAACGGCTCCAGTTTGAGTAGGCTGGTATAGGCCGCAAGAGGGGCAACAGCTAAAATGAAAAAAAAGCAAAACGCATTCGTGCGCAGAGTAGTCTCACACCTTGTGCAGAGTGCATGGCCAGCGCATCCTGCACAAGGGGCGAGGGAGGAATCGAACCCACGATCACCGTTGCAGCAGCGCAGTGAGCATGGCCAGTACCCACTGCGCTACCGCAGCGATTTTCGCTTGGCCAACCCTCTCATTCCTGCATCTCTTAATGCAAGTGGTCGCAGCTGTAATTATCTGTAAGGCAGTACTACGTGTAATACGCGTCGCGGTGATAAGCGTGGGTATTGGCCGTATTTTGATATGCACCGTCTGAAAAAAACGTGTTCTACTGAAAGTGGGGAAACCTTCCCCGTATCCCGGACGAGATTCTGGTCCGGATGGGACCCCGCAGCCCCTGTTTCGGTCACTACAACCATGCTACCTGAGACCCACAGCCCACCGTTACCAGTTTTGGGGAACCGTTCCCCAACGCTGTACGTTCTCGCACATACGATAGCGCTTCCATGAGAGAAAACCGCTTTGAAAACCTCCAACAGAGTAAAATCCTATTGAAACCTCTACGTAGTAGCCCCAAAACCCTAGCAATCCAGAAACCCCCCTAAAAACCCCTGAAAACCGAAAACCCCACTGAAAAACCCCCCTTGTCCTAAAGTCCTAATGAAATCCCATCCATATCCTAAAAACACCCTAAAAACCCCCCAATATCCTAAAACCCCTCTAAAGTCCATAAAAACCCAACGAAATCCAAATGAAATCCCATTGAAATCCTGAAAACCAGAAATCCTATAAAATCCACCACAAATCCTAAAGTCCTAAAATCCTCATCCTCCCTAAAAACCTAAAGTCCATCAACTCCCACCGAATTTCCAAATCCAAAAAATCCTATATCTCTATAGCTATAGATCAAAAAAACCCCTAAACGAGAACAAAACCACACTCCCAACTTAACGGTATTAGATTGATTCTGTTCAAAAACCCTCACTCAATTCAGCTTTCTAAGCTTCATGAGATCTTACGAGTCTTGTGTACCAATTCACATCGGACCGCCAGTTCCCTGTAACACAACAGTTACCTATTCAGAAGAGCATACCACTATCTCATTTGCGGATGTGCTGCAACTCACTGTACCCAAGCAAGGTGGAAACTACCAAATAAGATGTGTCCAGGACCCAAGTACAAACGTAATGACAGAGCTGCGAGAAATCTATATTGCTGTTACTAATCTTCCCTGTCATGACCTCTTACTGCAAAAGGCTCAACTAGCCCGCCTACTCTCCGATCGATATCATATTGCCATGTACATCCGAAACGTAAGTACCACACGTCATACCCCTAATGTGTGGAGCTTGTTCAGCCTTTCCAGATTTTTGTATTCATCTCTCGTCCTAGGACTTGCTCACACATTGATGAAAGGTATCATAGGCGGGACAGTTGGTTTTGCTTTGGGAGGTCCAAAGAATTCTCTCTATCACTTTGCCCGCAAGGCTTTGCTCCATTGTTTCACCCAGAGTGTCCTAAACATTGTAGTTTGGTGGAGTGCAAAGCACTTTTTAACTGCATTGTGTGGAAGCTTATGTAAAAGTCCTTTTAATCCGAGTATTGCATACTCATGGAGGACTAGATCAATACTTCAATTTGGGGGTTCCTTATTAACCAGTCTGCTTCCTGTCAACATAGCCTTATATGTGACACATCTCCTCATCCCTTCTGGAAACACACTGCAATCCCATGTGACGAAGAAATGTATCGCTTACTCTCTAAGTGGGTCCCTGACGGGTGGCTTTACATACTTGCTGGATGTCTGGATTCTATCTAGATTAACAAAACACCTGCAAATAGTACCTTTACATTGCACCGTGATATACCAGCCAGATCCCTACGTCATGCCGCAGTGAACGCCGTAAAATGCTCTTTACGCAGTGCACTCTTCATAATCGCCCCGGCAACTACATGTCGGTTGATCGGCTTGAAAATGTTCTCCTGTACTCTAGCAGCCCTCACATCTAGTCTTTTCTCTTCGCGGCATGCAGGTGGTAGAGGAACTCCCATCCTAGTCGCGAATACAATATCCACTACGACCTCTACACTATCTAATGCTCTCAGGCTGTACGACCAAATGGAGCAAGACTAACACACTTAACTCTTTCCAATGTTCACATTCCCCTTCAAACCTGTAAAGCCTGGACCTATGTCGATAAATCTTGAAATAAAAAGTGCACGCATCGTAAATTACCAATCTAAAACCCCTAACAAACCCCAAACCCGTTAAAGAAAACCCCAACCCTCGCGAAACCCACAACGCGTAGGGTCCCAAAACGATTACCCGTACTCTTTTTCTGTACCATCATGTAGTGGCTCAGGCATTGACACCTAACACAGGTGGAGGAAAATCCCTACTTCTTCAAGCCTAAACTGCGATAAAACCGTTTCCCACAAAACAAACTTATTCATTCATTCCTACGTGACCCTTTTGCTAAAGATGAAACACAACACCAACTTGTGTTCAAAACGGCGCACATTCATTTACAGACAGACCCAAACACTTTATGTTGTTGCCCGCAGTTCGTAAAGTAGAGTACGAGTCATCGCATGCCATTTACCCGCCCAATACTTGCTTAAAAACCCCTATATACTCACATCAGCAGTGATTTGGCCAAGCCACAAAAAACCCCTGCGTGCTTGTTATGCTTATTACACGTCAATAAAAGAAGAGTATCTTTAATACTTTTTCAGTTAGTAGACTTCACAATTGAAATGAACGCTCATGACTGAAACCCATTTCGTTGTGTTTACCTCGTCCTACCTTACCGCCGTATACTCGCTAAAGGGAATCCATGCTGCACAACGCCCCTAGAACTGGATTACTTTTTTTTTGAAGCGGGGTGCCGCTTCAACTTTGCATAAAAGCCCTTGGAACTCATTGGCTCCGTACCTGTTCCCTCTCTCTTACAGCTTTAATTATTTAGAGTAACTACTCGCTATTCTCCAAACGTTTTTATTACTACAACAGAACCTTTTGTAGAGCCGAACAACGTTGCGTTGTGGTCTTTTTGACATATGAAGCACTTTCCTTAAAGCCCTGAAAAGCCCTTATACTATCCCTAACATGGCCATACATGTACTTTTTAAACGTATTACATAACATAACTTTTTTATCTTTGAATACACATGTTGCGATTTGCGGCTTTCATACCTTCATTTCTTACATAACCACACTGCCTTTTTAAACATGACTACATAACTTTGGTTGCTATGAATTTGTGTTCACATGTGTCTTTTGTTACAAACGGTGAAAGTATTGGGGGGAAACCCCGATGTGCAAGTATGAGGTTTTAAAAAACCTCTCTAGAAACCCGTAGAAGAATCATTAAAGCATGCAGCCCTGTAAACCTGAAAGATGGGATTTACAACCCCCCTCCCAAAACCCCTAACATTCTAATCGCGGTTTAGGCTCAAATCCGTATCCTACATATAATATTAAATGTTAGTACAGCAATTTCTGTCGTCAAACTTCTAAAGAAACTTTAAGTAAGTAGAAACATACACCGACTCTTTTGTTAAAACCTTCATTTGTACTGCAAGATTCGTACTATCTACACTCCAAAAACTACAACAGCTATAACAACAAAACCAAATGGTTGGCCTTCTGAGATTAATCAAAATCGTTTTCCGAAGTTTTACACTGCGAAAGCGCATAAAACCGGCGGTAATTATTGGAAGGGGCAGAATTGGCTCTCTTTTCAATATCAAGACTGCGTTTAGAGGCTGGCGTTGGAGTCTCAATTTCTTTTTTAAGCGAGATTTAGTGCTTGGCCGACACGACTTTATCCCAGAGTCGTACACTGGTCCCATTTTTTGCTGTGTACGAGCAGATGTTATCGCCACTAGAATTAACGCGTGCCTGCATTCCAAACGTGAAGATCTCATCTTCATGCAAAACAGCCATATCGCACCTATTCTGGAAAGAACTGGTGTGCTCTCTTCTTGCACCAGGTCTGTGCTTTATATTGTTGTTCCAGCCGTAGACGAGCTTCCTACTGACGTGTTACCGATAAAGATCCTCAGGGACTCACGGTGGTCTGCGGAAAATGGGCTAAACAAGTTAAAAACCGCCTGTCTTACCACAACCTGTACTGTAACATTGTGGACAGTGAACAATTTGAAAAGTCGTACTACGAGATGATCACCTGGCTCTCTAATTTCAACCTAATCGGAATGTACTACGGCGGCATACTAATGAGTGTGGTTGCGAATGACAAAGCAGACGAAGCCAAGAAAATGATGCACGAGCTTTTTGGGGTCGTCCAGCAGCGCACTTCCATTTCTTTCGACGTAGAAGATTCCGTAGAAAGACTTCTCTCGTACAGTCGGACGCTAACCACCTTCCCAACCTCTTTTTCGGAGTACGAATCAAGGAACGCTTTCTTCTACGAGCATTCCAAACGGGTAATGGCACGAGGCGAGACAGATCCCTCACCAACGCACTCTTTTTACCTGCAAGCGTTATTCCAACAACAGTTCAAGATGCCAATCCCACCGGCAAACATCTGAATCTGTTGCAGAGTTTCCCACGCTCCTACACTCATCACATTATCCGTTCTCAGTTTTAAAAACGCAGTTCAACATAGAACAGCAGAATGCACAACTAAAACTTAAAACTATCATCTTTCGCCAGTGTCTATGTTCTCCCCTAAGGCCTCACTTAACTCCCTTTCAACCGCACTAACCGAGTCGTTCTCAAGCACAACAACCTCTTCATCTAAATCTCTTAAAACCAGGTCTTCTTCTTCTCCATCTCCAACAACACCAGTCTCATCGCCCGCACCATACAACCGGATATCCTCCTCCACAAACTGGGGCTTGAAACCCTTCTCACGATGTACGGCATCTGGCAGATCGTACCCTTCAGGGACCATGTACATATGATAGCGGAAATTCACGCCGTGCATACTGCTGTCTGCTCCCCCGGCCCCTGCGTGGAAAATATCACCACGCCCGAAAAATATGGAGAAAGGTGGAACTAACACCTTCGTAACCACCATCCCTTTCGACACATTTCGCAAACTCTTCCAGTCGGTCACTACGATTTTGTGACTTCCTTCACATACCCAGATTGGAAACGAGTACTCCCCGGCGATCATCATGAAATATCCGGGATTTGCTCCTTCCGCCTTCTCTTCTACAGACAAGCCCCGAAAGTCTGTGTGCAGAGTCTGCCGCATGCACTGTCGAGTAGTAGCTAACACCCGTCCACCAGTTTTGGGGGCGTACATCTTCCTGGTTTCCGCTCTTCGATTGTTGCCCACGCGCAACGCTGTCATAACTTGACCCAGACGGGCGTCCATCACTGCCCTCCCCTTCACTACCCAGTGTGTACTAGGGTCTTCTTCCAAAACGTCCACCATACCAGCGCGGGTGGTAGTGAATCGACCCTCCCCCTTCGCTCCTTGTTCTATATCACGCTCTGCAGGTCCGCTGTTGATTATCCAGGTCCACCTCTTTCGATTCTCCTCACGGAGGAGATCCGGTTGCTCCGTGTAGTTTTGGCGGAAGAAAGCCAATACAGATTTTGCACTATCCACATCCTCACTGGGGTTCGGGAGCACTTCAAACTTCCTGTCAATAGCGAACCCGGGGAGAATACAGAAACCCTTTTCCTTCAGTTCTGCACGCTTCTGCCCAAAGTATTCCAAAGCCAGATAGTCCACCTTCTTCGCTGCCAAGTACAAGCGATCGTAAGAACTCAAGTCTTCCGTAGAAACTCCAGCCGCTATAGCCATTTTACTAATGAAATCACCTCCAAGTATATTCCCCTTCATCAGCCCTGACTGTTCGTGGCCAAGCATCGCGGCGTGGTAAAACACCGTGTGATGAATGTTCTTGAGGTCACCTGGACTCAGAGTTTCGGCCTGATGTCCAGGGGGAAGGTGAATACATTGCAACCACGCTCCAACATTCTGAATAGGGTTCTCTGCTTGTGGCCAAACACTGGGCAGCATAATGCTGTAGACGCAGCACTCTGCAAGTGGGTTGTCAGTATTGGACGGCTCACTTCGACTTACAGTGGACGGCCATGCTGTCGGCAGTTCGTCATCGAATCCTTGCGCCGACTGTTCATTTGTTCCTGTCTCGTCCTCGAATTCAACCGATTCGTCTTCCGAATCCAATTCCATATCGATTTCTTCAAACCCTTTCCGGAGCAGCTGGAGCAAGTCGTTGTCCTTGAAGAAGTTGAAAACAACGTCAGGCTCATTCGTTCGCAGACGTTGAACTGTTGCAGCAGTCAATATCGCTCCACCTTTCTTCCTCCGTATGTTTCTTCTCTCCTTCCTGCGTCCCGACTCTGAACTAGCCGCACCCGCCGACGAAGAACGACTGGACTTCCGCCTAGTGCTCCGCCGTACAGCACTCCATTGATCAGAACCAACTGCAAGTGTTCCACTCTCAGCACTGAAGGCAACACTAGCGGGCGGTGTAGGTGGTTTGGATCCCCCCTGGCTTTCAGGCACACTGCGGGTTGTACCCAACCTAGAATTCCCGGTATTAACAACCGAAGTCACTGGCTCCCTGATAGCATCTGGCTGCGAAACGGAAGCCTCTTGCACGTCCGGCTCCACACGAAGCTCTGGAATCCATTTCTCCAAATTCCCCTTGAACAACGCCACAGCTCTTATTATGACGGAGCCCTGATTGCGAGGATTAAGAACTTTTCTAAAATGGTTCACCTGTTCCACAGCAAAGTCCCGAACTGTTGTCTCACCAGTCACAGAGGCAGACATCCAAAACGACTGAGCTAAGAACGACTCCATTTCCACCTCAACCCCAAGTGCCATTCGCTTCATCTCTTCCAGGAATTGTAAAACCGTGCTGTACAAGTAAGATCGTACCATTTCGAACCCACCTCGGATAGAGGGGCCCTTGGGACCGACGTAGAACATCAAGCAGTTCATCGCAATAGTAAACTCCAGCGGTTCCATCCTTAACAGCTTGTCCGAGGACATGTACATGATACCCATATTCGAATATTGCGCACAAACCCGCTCGAAAACATCCACCAACATAGGATTGTTAGCAAGCTTGAGCGCAATTTCTGATATGCGATGCAGCTGTCTTTCTTCAACCTTCTTGGTTACTGCAGAGTTTTGAAGGGCTCCAATTACCATTTCAACAGTCAGTTCACCAACAACCACGCCCAAGTCCACATGAAGAGAGTTAATGATACTCACTACTGAGTGAATGCGGTCCGAAAACCGCATTCTCAGTACAGACGATGCAGTATCATTCAGAAGAACCCCAATTTCCACAATCTCATGCGACGTCAGGTCCTTCCCGTCCGGTCTTGACCAGCTGAGAACTCGAAGCGATTTCAGCACCGCATACCACCTTGTTTCCTTGATCCTCCTCCTGAACATGGCAAGTCGACGATGTCGTCCATCGACGAGGTCTGGAGATACAATTATGCGCCCATTCTGAACACACGCTTCCAAAGGTCGCCCGTTCATCCGAATGGTTACACTCATCAACCCTGCCGACTCCAACAAACCCTTTCGCTCGAGCTCATTTTCCAGGCTCTGGACATGCTCCTCTTCGATTCCACGAGGACTGTGTTCTGGTAGTCGTATAAAATCCAGATCCACAACGAGTATCTGGGCTTTGTAGTCCTGCAGACGAATGGTGTCCTTCGAAAACTGTGTGTCCACTTGAACAGGTTCAACCACATCTTCCTCACTATACAGCGTCCTATCATTCGACTGACCCATAACTTCAGACACAATCTGAACTTCATCCGAGTCAGTACCCAAATCGCGGGCTACCTTCACACTCCCCCTACTTTCCTCCGCAACATACTCGGGAACAGGAATGGGTGTATGATCTTCATATACAGCACCTGCATCTTCCGTAGAATTCCCACCCTGACCAGTACCCACGCCCGATAAAGAGACGGACGCCTGGCTCTTGTGAGGCGCCACCTTCTTAGCGGATACAACCCCGTCCCCTGATGGTGTTCGAACGCTTGATGTGTTCTTGACACTAGCCCTCGTGGGCGGTAGGAGAGGGATAGAACCGTAGCCAACCATCCTCCGTTCGCTGGGCGTTGTGGCTTCTGAGCCGGGCAGCGGAACGGTTTTCGACAGACGTGTGTTGCGCGATACGGTAGGTAACCGTCGGCTTCGGGGGGACTGTGTCGTCGAGCGAGTTCCTCGGGCAATCGCTGTAAAGCGCTCCTGGCTTCTGCTCCTTGGACCGGACGCCCCTGCTGAACGAAGAGAAGGTCCAGGGAGTCCTCGGGGGCGCATTAGCTTCAGGTGCCAAGCATACATTCCATAAAACGTCATCCCGGATAAATGCTTCGGAGGGGGTTCGGTTCCTTTAAACGGGTATGGATAGGCGTCCATGTTGTTCCCTATTATGGTGATTTGGCTCACCACAACCAGATCCTCCCCAGGTGTCGCACACGCAGACAATGGATGCCCGTGGAGAGTGGGGCGAAACTCTCCTTCGGCCTCAAACACTGTAGCGATCCCAACGACATCCCTGTTCGCCAGAGACGGAGACACTGACGCCCCTGGTACGATTGATGAAGACAACATGCTCTTGTGTGGAGTTATTCCAGAACGGAAACACTTGAGGATAGGCGCAGACGAATGGCGGAATGTTTCGAGCGATGAAACGATAACGCGTAGCGTGCTTAGAACACGCTTTACTAACCCTTAAGCGGTAGACGATGGACTGACGCAAACCCCTAAATCAAGAGCCCACGACGGCACAGTATAACAGTCGCAACCATTCCCTCCCTTACTTTACGAGACCCTTCTCGGAAGGGGTGCCAACCGCACTATTTTATCATTTCGAATACGGGCTATGTTCAATACCCCCATTTTTCGAATTTTTGGGACACTTTCCCATAATGGTGTGTCGAGCGACAGGCCCGGTCGTGCACGACAGGAATGAGTTCCTGTCGTGCATGGCCAAGCCTGTCGCTCGACACAACACCCCCCCAAAATAAACTCAAAACAAGGGGCCGACGGCGCCAGGCGCAGGCACACACGTGTCGGGTAACGTGCAACTCCTACACGTATGTGCATGCGCCACCCCCCATGCGCATCAACATAAATATTTTTTCAAATATTTCAGCCAGCCGGGTGCATCGAGCGACAGGCCCGGTTGTGCACGACAGGAATGAGTTCCTGTCATGCACAACCGGGCCTGTCGCTCGACACACCCCCCACCTTAAGTAAAGCAAAAATAAAGGCGCGGGCAACGGCGCTTGACACAAACCCACGCGTGTCAGTTTGCGTACAACTCTGACACGTATCTATATGCGCCATGATGCATGGGCTTTCCCTGAAAAAATTATTCCAATTTTTTGGGGCGCCAAGTGTGTCGAGCGACACGCCCGGTCGTGCACGACAGGAACTGGTTCCTGTCCGCCGAGTACCGAGCTGTCGCTCGATACTACAAAGCAACCCCTTACCCTAACACCCGTTTGTTTTGAATCACCTGCATTTCAAGGTATACCCTTTTATACCAGCTTTAGTCTCATCTCCGACAAGAACGACGCATTCTCTACTACCTCCTCCGTCGATTCGATCTAAAAACCCGTCAACATGCCACAATATGCAAGCACAGTGTCCGAATTTTTGGAGTTATGTGACAACTATGCCGCTGAACGTACACCGGAAGACCACCCAAGGGACGTGAAATACAAGACAGTTGTCGAGTTGGATATAGCAACACGCGGTTCGTCACCGTCTGCCATGGAGTTATGGAAACAGGCAATTGGTTCCTCCGATATTTCAACTTTTGGAGACGTGGAGGTACTAAATGCCTTAACTAACACGCACTCGCCCAAGCACAACGCTTTGCAACAGGTCTTTCAAATCGCACGGTCCCTAGATCAGATGGATAATGAAGAGGATCGTCGTGTCAAGGACTACTACCGCTTATGCCAGACGCGAAGGTTTCCCTTCACTATACGGTATTTACTTGCCGATATCGTTTGGTCTTGTGTGGATGGAATGAGCCTCAGAAGAAAAGGGACGGACGAAGTCACTACCGAAAGAGCGACAAGTTTTCAGGTTCTTATATATCTGAGCATGTACTATCTGTTAACGCAGCGAATGAAGGCTCTCTCGAAAAAGCGAAAACGCTCTGGTTCCACCAACGACCTAACATAACCTCAGGCAGTCCCTTTAAAGAATTTCAGGGATCAGAACTGCAATCGAATTGCATATGGCGTGCAACAGGTTGTTCGTTCTTGGGACAACCTCGCCACATATCTTGGTTTCGACAACACCAAATCGACGCTAAGCGCGTATCTATCTTTTGACGGTTCATCTTTACTTTTCAAACCTCTAAAGACTCGCATTGAAGGGTTCGTACCGCTCAGACAGTCCTTCTCTCTTATCGGAGATATAACCCCCAGAACGACATCATCGGGGGTTGATAGCCACGCCTACGCACTTCCGCAACATGTTGACGAGGGACTTAGAGCTCTGCAGAAGAATTCCTCAATGACATTGTCACGGTCATCTCTCACCCACGCCTGTACGAAAAAAGAGTTGAACAATGGTTACTACTATCAGAGTTCCTCCCAGACGTGAAGCGGGCCCAACTGGACCCACAGCATACCCGAAATCGTTCGTATCTACAACGATTCGACTGTCTAAGTGAGAATCTTTGGGCTCCAATCCGAACAGCTAACGCCCAGGTATCTCCTACCTCTAGTGGTAAAGGAAAAACCTCAACTGTTCGCACGTTGGAAGTCATTAACTTGATCACCAGTCCCAACAATGAACTGGAGCCAGACACGCCTCCTGAGCAACCTCTAAAACCACAAGACGCAGACAGCGAGGCTGCTCCAAACGTTCAGCCAACGACTTACCTCCCTTACGACGTGGAAGGTACTGGTGTATTTCTGCCAGACGAAGACGTCAGTGGTACGGTTTGGAAGGCAGTGGAGATAGTGTAGCGGGAAATTATGAAACACTATGCCATGTACTCTACTCCCTACGACGAACTCCCTCCAGTACACAATACTCTCCGCTCCACAGATTCCGTCCCATATGAAGATGCCCAGTTCGCTTTGTTGGATGCTCCAACGCTCGTTCGCGCTGCGGCAGACAGAAGGAACAGTGAGTACGACGCCTTAACCGTGGCTGAAATGAAGGGCGTTGTGAGTTATTTTGCTAACGTTCTCCGTGAAGGAGGCCATTTCGTTCTATTCTGTTCCGTTGAACTATTCTTCAGTTGGCGGAAAATGTTCCGAAACGCAACTTTGAAGGATGAGGACGGCAACGATGGACCGGTTTTTAAGGTGGATGCTTGCCCACTTCACTTCATCCGAGGGTCGGGTAACATCACAGCCGCATCTGGAAGAGCATCTGGAGAACTAATGACAATTGTGGAATACGCCGTTCACGGGGTAAAGGTTGGTGCATCCCGAGAACAGGAACAATCTCAGGTGAACTACATGAACTTCAACCACGTATCCTCCACGGTTGCTGGTTATAAATACGTTATAGATAACGTACCGACCTTGGATGTCAATGAGATTCTCATGTGGTCTAAATTGAACCCGAGTGGTCAATTGATGCGTGAAAGGGTTAGCGCTGAACAAAAACCAATTCGTCTTGCGAGGGAACTTATAGCGCGGTTCTCCAACCCGGGTGACACGGTTGTAGACCTCTTTGTCGGTACTTTCTCCACCGCCCTCGCCTGTATATCGTTCAAGCGTGGTGAGGGTCGTAAGTTTGTTGGGTGCGAAAAAGATCCGGCATGTTTCTACCACGCAAAGCATGCTGCCATCAAATTCTTCTCACGGCTCATTGCTGAAGACATCGCAAACGTCACGGTAAGTCAAGGGGTTTTTGATGCTGCTCGATTAGTAAGCAATTACTTCCAGACCTACACTCTCCCTTCAAAAGTTTTGGCCCCACCCAAACACTTTTCACATTACCAGATATTCCCACAACATATTATGTTTCATTGCGCATCCAAATGGAACGACAACCTGTTTGCTTGCAAATATATCAACACGGAATTGTCTCAATGGCCGGCACAGTATCAGGGCGCTTTAAACCTCATGGATGCAATGGACTTACGTGCTGTGGAAGCTACATCCTCTCGTCTGGTCATCGCAAAGTCTACTATAAACCATCCTAATGCAGGCATTGGCGTGTTCTCCGGAACAACTTTCACGCGAGGGGATATAGTTTGTTATTTCTAAGGTACACTCCTCTACCACGACGTTTCTCAACGCCAGGAGATCCACAAGACATATGGAGAGGGGCCCCTGGGTGTAATCCCTTCGCAGTTTGGCTCGTATGCCATGGAGGTTGATGTCTCTGGCCCGGATTTTGCCGCCTTGGTTGGTCTCAACCGGGACACGAAGCGAACTTCAATCTTTATTTCGCCGGCCCCTTTCTGTATTGGTGGCTACATCAATGACCCAAGGTACATTGAGGGCGATCTGGACATCCAAGCTGTCTGCGACAAGTATAAAAAGAAAAGAACGGAGAATGTAACCTTGGATAAGCACAAATTGGCCTCCATTCGAAACAGGAAGCAGCTCGAAGATTACACCATAATAACGATTCGTGCAACTCGCCGGATTGAGCGTGGGGAAGAGTTGTTTTTATCGTATGGTGTAGAGTACTGTTGGAAATCAAACCTCCTCGACAGCAGAACCAGCAACACGTCCAATGCTTCGTAGTCCAGTAAACACCAAACTCCAGTTACCCCTCATACTCTTCTGCTCCACTGTATGGGTACCGCGCGCCTGCTAACACCTGGTCACAATATGCATTACGTAATTAACTTTCCCTAAGATCTTAGCCACGTCTTCAGTCCGTTCATTACAGATGTTAAAGCACCCCTCATACACCTGCGCAATTGCACTATAATAAGCAAACACGTTACCGTGTTAACCTGTTGCAGATCCCCAACACGATCTGCCCAGTATATCTTGATCGTTCACACTCCCCCTCCTCTTACTCATCCGTATACCTCAGTGAGAGCATTGTGAAACCCACTTCGACTATACCCTATAAACTCCTCCCCACCCTCATCGTAATGGCAAACGCAACGCTTAATATGGCTATCCTCTCGTCTCCTGCAACTCCGCAGAGTCTGCCTGTCAACTTTAACACCGTAAAACTAGGCATACATGACGTTCTGCACGTTATGGTTTGCGTGGACTGCCAACTGGCGTTCCGTTCAAAGCGCTCGATGCAATTCCATCTCAGACATGAACCGCATTACATGGAACTCCTTGAAGCCCAAAAGGCAACAAATGAGCTCCACATGGTGTGTGAAAACACATGTTTATCGGGACCCCACCCCCTTTTTAACCTTCACGATGTTCAAAACGGAAATGCTCTACAGGACGTACTATCCACTCTGTTTGGCCTTCGAACCGAACTAGGTCTCCGATGCCCTGAATGTGGATTTGCCTGGGTGGATACAGCCACCCTCCAACAACATATATCAGAATCCCAAAATACGCATATAAGCTTTGCGCGTAATGCTGTCCAGAAAGAACTCGACCGGGGAAGATTGCGCGTTCAGAGCGTTTTCCGTGGAACTCATAAACGGTCTTTTGCGGTTACAAATGACAACCCAGTGGGCTCTGTTTTACATCGACGGATTCTTATGCTGAAAAGCACACGGAAGCCTACCTCCCACTCAACACCTTCGCAGACCGACCACACAAGTATCGCCCATGATACCCTCCCACAAATCGCAAATGACACGCAGCCAGTGTTTGTTGAGAACCGCAAATCTCTTCCGGATCGTCCTCTTGTGACGTCGAGGACCCTCCCCGTTACCAAGCTTGATACAGTTAACTTAGTATCGAAAACACAAAAACCACCGTATACGGGTGCGTACACGGAGCATGTGGAGACGTTTCTTAGGGATTTGCGCCCAAGCCGTTCGAAGACTCTAATTGGAAGCAATACCGCCGATGAGAAATGTCGTAATTACTTCATCCAGAGCACGAAGTTGGACTTGGCCCTTGAAAGCCTTTGCATATCAATGGAAGACGCAGTATTTCTTTCGGGCGCGAAGTTGGTTGAAGCCCGCGGCAATAACTCAGATTTCTCAAAGCTTTTCGCAAACATCGTTCAGTACATGCAACGAACACCGTCCATAATGTCCACCTTACCCCCTTTCTTTCTGCATAGTTTGAACCAACGAACAAACTTTGCTTTCAAAACCGTGCTCCTCGAGACGTTACAGAGGTACGCTCTAGACGTTGCAAGGTTGCTGTTCTTGGTCGCAAACGCTAATACCCGCTCCCATGACTTGGTGCCAACATCGGTAGCCAAAATGACTGTGGAGGTCATCACAATACCAAATATGATGAAGAATCTGCATGCGTCCCTAAAAGCATGTTTGTTACAGACTCTTAAACCGTACACGCCAACGACCAGGTTGTTAGTCCGTAATTTTGTTGCTTGTGCCTCGGTTCTCCCCTTTACGGATTGCGAACTGGACAAGCCTATTTACAAATACGCCGTGGCTGAAGACATCACTCACTTGCTTGCGGCTTTGCAATACGCTCTCGCAGCATCTCCCATCCATGAACTACACACCTTCGGACAGTCTGGTGTACAAAGTACGGAAACGAACGTTTCTGAGATGGCGAGCCTAACAAGATCTCTAGATTGGCAGGCAAATATCGCATTTTCTTTCATAAGAAACACTCTGAATGTTGCTTTGAGCATTGCGGCAAAGGAAAGCCTAAATGTGTCATTTTTACCATTGACAATCCACACCAACTGCGAAATTGTTAAGGATGTGCAGCTAAGCTTGTCGCAGGTGGGTAATCTCGTGCAGGAGTTAAACAAGGAAATGGAATCTGTTATTTCGAATGATCTGCTCGATGGGTTTCCCTTCCCCCCTTGTTCAGGAAACACTTGACATCGTTAAAAGATTCACCTTCAAACAGAGCCCCGGGATTTTCTTTCCTTATACACCTGCAAAACACAAGCTTCATCCAACAAAACATGGAATATGTACTACAATGTCTTAGGAAGGGCCCTGGCTCCTGCTCCCACGTTCCATGCATCATCCTAGGTGACCCAACTGAAACGGCCTTGGATAAGATTCGGCTTGGCCAGGACTTCCTGCTTAGGAATGGTATTTTATGTTGGTTGACGTACGCCCAAAAGGTTCAAGAACGACTGCTGGTTGCGCTGCATCTGGCTTCTGGCTTTCCAGCGAGAGAAACAGAAATTGAATCTTACTGCTTTCATAATTACGACACCCATCTCCGTTCTCTTATTCTCCTGGACTCTAAACCGGTTCTAATCACTCGATACATGAAAACACAGGACAAAACTGGCAGCGCGCGCCCAGTACCCAGATTCTCGGACCGTAAAATGGCGCTGGTGCTTTTAACCTACTTCAAACTCATCCGCCCCGTTGAAACTCTGTTTGTATCCTTGTTGTTCGGCGAAGAGAAGAAGGACATCCAGTGGAAGATGCTTTTTGCCGTTCAGGGAGCAGCGCTTACTGCAAAAGAAATTCGACCTATATTCACAGTTCGTCTCTCAGCTGCTGGATACAATATCAAATTTACTCACTACCGCAACTTCTCCGCGGGTATCACCTGCGTACTTTCTTCTACACTTGCTAAGGGCATTGAAAACTCCTTTTCAAAGTCTATCATGGAAGATTTCCTTCAAACAGCCCACAATCAAGCTGGAAACTCCGCTCACACAGCTGAAATGCTCTATGCTCGCACCCCTACAGATATAACCGGCTTACGAAGAAGTGATCTTTCCAAATATAGGGAATGGTCTACGCAATGGCACACCCTTCTCAGAATCGCAAATATTTTCCCAGCCCAGACTGCAAAGAAGCGACTAAACCCGAATCCCTTAGATGAGGTTATCGTGTCAGAAGGTGGTTCCGAAACGCGAGCAGATCCCGCTGCGAAGCCCCTTTCCATCCAGGACGGCAACCACTCTACTCCAACCAAATCCAGTAAGAAGACATTCCCGTACATGTCGCCTGGGTCGGGGTCTGTAGAGCGACGAGAGCTGCCGAGAGGAGGTGCCGTGTTGTATACTCCAGCTCCGACAGCATACGAACATTTATTACCAAGATTTCTGGACGCTCTCAGGGAAGGGTTACGCAACGATACGGCTCTATTCAAATCGCATGCACAATTTGTTATAACCGCTGCGGTATTGGAGAAGAGAGACACAATGCTAGTTTTGATGCCCACGTCTTCTGGGAAAACGTTGTCAGTCTTACTACCGATGTACATGGAAAAAGGCGTTATGACATCTATCAGCGTTGTTTCTCTAAAAGCCTTAGCAGCAGAATACGTGCAGAGGGTTACAAGATTCGATCTAGAGTGCTCAACGACCCCACGTCATGACGGACGAGAATAATTTGCAGATGTATACACACTATCGGTGGAAGTGCTGGCTTCGGAAGCCTTTCATTCTTTAGTTCAACACTTAACACACCACTGGCGCCTTGCACGCATTGTACTTGACGAGGTGCACTGCTATCTGATGTGGCAACACCTCCGTCCGGCTCTGGCGCCTATGCATGTGGGTCTAAACTATGTACCCGTTCAAGTTCCTCGAGTGATGCTTAGTGCAACCCTTCCTCCTGCCGATAGACCATTACTACTATCCCAACTCCAAATTTCAGCTGCCTCCCTTTATCACACCTGCACCGCCCGAGACAATATATCATTTATCGTAACAGACCTCTCAACCACCGCAATCCCCATTAGTTTGAAGCGTTTCCGGACAGATACCGGCCTCTATAGATCTACATTTTCTCAATTTATCGAGCAGGCACTACACGTCTTCGCAAACGATGTTTCCAACTTCTTACTCACAACGGACGACCCGGTAATTCGATTTATGCTCTTTTCCCTGACGAGATCAGACGCAGAATATTGCCACATTTACCTTACCCAACAGGACACAATGCCGTGGTCAGATACAACCCCCGATATATCCCTCACCTTCTTACTATACCATGCGGGACTCGCAGACAACGACAAGACCAACACACACCACAATTGGATGTCCCCTTAACCCCCACAAACCGCAAAATGTTACCCCAGGCAAGTCCTAATAATGATTTGCACAGCGGCGTTTGGAACCGGACTTGACGCAACTGATGTGCGTATCGTTTAAAACCTGGGAGGTGTAGCAAGCTTAGTGGACCTCGTGCAGCAAGCCGGCAGAGCGGCTCGAGACAACAAACCTGCCAAGTGTGTCACAATATACTGCAAGTCTTATTTCCAGAAGATAAGGGACTTGTTATGTACGACCAATAATCAAAAAAAAGCACGATATCAGCAGAATCTACTTAGACGCAATGGCTCAGAACAGATGAAACAGCTCCAAGGCGTGGATGGAATCGGACACAGTTTGTCGGCGAAACGCATTGTACGAGTAGGTTGATGGCACTCAACCCGGTATTTGCTTATTCAGCCCCCAGGTTCTCAACTGTGATGTGTGTAACAAACGCAATGGTTCCAGATCCTCTACCCCACACACCGACCCTACAAAGCCAGTTGAACAAGGCAGTATAAAAAACCCAATTACTTCGACGCTATCTCTGAAAAACCACGTCAGAGCCACTGTAACACCCCCACCGAGACATCATGCTGAAGACGATGAAGAACTTGACTTTGAACTGCAACCGTTACTGATGCTGCCTGACCTATCCAGAGATGCGCATGAAGCAAGGATGGACACCGGTGAGCCCCAATGGAATCCAACTCAGAAAATATTTGAAGAGGACGGGGAAAACTGTACGCCACCACAGTCATAGGCAAATGTCTTTCACGAGCTCGAAAGTATGTCCCCACAGGTTTCCGTACACCACATCCAAGAGCTAACACGGCGTTTCACCTCCGTCTGCATACCATGCTTGATGACCGAACATCGTGTGGTTTCCAAAGAACAACATTCCTGTGCATATTGAAAAGGAAGATGCTTCCATTACTTCTCGTCTCTTCATCAAACTTCGCCCTGCGACGTGAAAAAAGGAGCAACTAGTACATGTTACCAATGTCACGTGGGGTACTACAAAGGGTTTAAAACGCATGCTTCTCCAGCAACGTTTGGTACCAGGCACTGTGAATTCATCGCACTTCGACAAGCCGCATGGGTGTTATGGCGCAAATCTTCGGATATGCAGGATAGCATTGCCGCTGCACTGTTTGACCCAAGCAGCCAAACTCGTTACAACAACTTGAAGACGAAGATCATGGAAACGGCAAACAAAGATAAGCACAGGTGCTACCTATTCCATGCGTGGGAAACACCCTCGGATTCTCGTTCGGTGCCCAACCTCGCCCGCCTCATCACTTGGTGCCGAGCAACGCATTCTATCATGTAATATATAGGCATTATAAATTCAGCCGTTATGGCCTTATGGGCATCCACCCATATGCGTTTAACGCAAGCTTCCCACGTATAAAGAGAGCCCAGAACGCCTATCCCGCCCTACAAGGACAATGCGCATCGTTCCACGAGAGCAGCAGCTTAACGTCGTTGCAAGGCAAATGTTTCGCTTGGCGCAACCTGCGTGGTCCTTGCAAGTGTGATTGCAAAACATGAACGGGTCCCTGCCGAGAAAACACCCCCTGTCACTGAACACAGGTCGCGCTGTGCCCGGCTGCCGTTGTGCTCGCACGACAGGAATCGGTTCCTGTCGTGCAAACACACTCGTGTCGCTCGACACATCACGTTTTCTGCAGAGCCAAATTATTGCTCTCAAAGTGGATCAAGATGTTGTAACGAAAACCCCATACATCTGAATCTCTACAAATTTCTTGTCACCACAAGGCGCCTGTGCCAAACACCCACACGTGTAACTTTGTCACTTCACTCGTGGAAAGTCACAACCGCTTTTGCACAATCGTAACGCTTGGTTATTGATGCACTACACTACGCACATACTTTCAGTCACACGGCATATAAACTCCTAAGCTTCGTGTTATAGCGAGAGACCCTATCTGTTCTTCCGGCTGTCCGAATCCCTCCCTCAACGCTCTTCGATCCGCTGCCCCACCCTATACACCCCCTTTTCTCATAAGCATCCATCTTTAAACCAATATGCCATTGTTTCCAATTGCAGGCGTTTCCGTTTCATTCCCCCATCAACCTTATGGCACTCAGTTCGCACTGATGCACTCGGTCATAAGCTCGGGTAAGAAACGCCAACACGCAATCATCGAACCTCCGACAGGTAAAGGGAAAACGCTCGCCCTATTATGTTCGACACTCGCTCTCCTACAATACATTGTCGATGACGAAAACCCCAGTGATGCAAGCTCTACTACTATCCACAACGCGTGTCCATCATCTGCATGTAGTGCTTTTAACTCAGAGGGTAATATCTATGACGATATTCATCTCCAAGACGACGACTTCGAGCCACCTAAGCACTTTGCGGATACCACATGGCAAAAGCTTGTGCATTTCCGTCTGACTTCCCACAATGCAGTCAATAGAAGTACGAATTTGTTTTCAGACCTCGTTCCAGCCCCCACCCCCACATCTTCGTCTCATCAAGGGCCACATTGCGTTGAAGAATAGTCCGTCAATGCCTCTAATACTTGGGAGCCTCGGGTGTTCTATGTGACAAGAACCCACGCCCAGATATCACAAGTGTCCTTGGAACTACAGAAAACCAACTACGCACCTCGGGTAGCGATTTTAGGGTCGCGAAATGAGTACTTTATCAATCCTCTTGTTCAGAACTCACCAATTGACAAAAAAGGCGACTTATGCAAGGCCCTCATTTACGGCGCCCGTGGTTGTCATTTTACGTCCGGAACAGATATGCTTTGCACCTACAAGACCAAGAACCCCGAACCTTGGGATATCGAGGATTTAGTTCAACTCGGACGGAGCTTACAAGGCTGCCCATATTATGCGAGCCATAATCTTTTCCATAATGCTCAGTTAGTGTTCTGCCCATACAACTACGTTTTGGACAAAGTGTGCAGAAATGCACGTGGGCTCGACGTTTCTAACCACATCGTCATTTTCGACGAAGCTCATAATATCGAGGATCTTGCTCGCGAGTTTTCCAGCTTCGTGGTTGATATCCAAACTTTGTTTAACGCTGCTCAGCTAGCAACGGACATTCTTAGTTGCCAAAACACTAACGAACCGTTCCACACCAGTTTGCACATCATTTCTCAAATGCTATTCAAAATGGTACATATCAGTGAACTAGTACTGGCAGAGGCTCCGGCTTTCCACACCAACCACTTCGATGAACCAATCGTCCAAGGCTCTCGATTACTAAAATATTTGTCTGATGCAGACATAACCCCCGCCCAACTCCCCTCGTGGCAATCTGCAGATACATACTTTGGAAGGTTCAACCACAGTCATTTACCAGAGCTGTTTCGCGATTTTCTTAAAACACAGAAACATCAGCGGGTCAGTTCTATTCCAACCCTAAACATCGCGCAACGCCCTGGCATCTCCGCTGAACAACCCGTTAAGAATTCTAATGTGAAACTTAATGTCCGCACTTTGAACGAAATTCTCCAGAACGGCTTCCAATGGACGGCTCGCGTTCTCAACTCCCTCGAATATTTCTTCCGTGAGCCCAACGCATTTACCATGGCTGTCACCCGCACTTATGAAGAACACACAGGAACGAAGGTACAACTCAGTTTTCTGTGCATGACCGCTTCCGTGTGTTTTAGAGATGTTTCGGAAGTCGCTCGAACGGTTATTCTAACCTCCGGTACCCTCAAACCCATGGACGCTTTGTGCTACGAAATAGGAACCCATTTCCACATACGGAGCACCTTCTCCCATGTGGCAGATGTGCAGAACCAATTATTTCTTGCTTTCGCAACCCGAGGTCCTTCCAATTACCCCTTCTCAGCCACATCTCGTGGTGCGACAAACCCCAACTTTCAACAAGAACTGGGAAACGCTCTCCTACATTATTTTCACGTTATTCCACACGGAATACTAGTCTTTCTGCCAAGCTACACATTGTTACGAACTTTACAGAACAGCTGGCAGAATTCCGGGATTTGGGCTTCAATGATTGCTGCAAAGCAATCTGTTCTAACAGAACCTAAAAACCGAGAACCAGACTTTGACTCTGTCCTCGCATCATACTCCCACTCAGCAAAACATAAAGGTGGAGCTGTGTTATTTGCGGTGTACAGGGGTAAAATGTCTGAGGGATTTGACTTCAAAAATGAGGCTTCTCGAGCTGTCATACTCATCGGCATACTCCCATACCTCATGCACCTCCCCGTTCGCTGCAAGCGAATGTGGCTTGATCGCCGAGCAACAGATGTGCAGCACAGACTATCCGTTCTCACTGGCGATGAATGGTACTATAACCAAGCCTTCAGTGCTTTAAACCAAGCGTTGGGGAGAGTAATTAGACACAAACATGACTATGGCGCCGTCATTTGCATCGATTCCCGTTTCAAGGACGCCCAGTTACACCAAAGGCTACCTTCCTGGATGCTTGCTGGTTTGAAATCAACCGGCGAGCCGCACCATGCTCTAGTGAGTCAATTGAAAACTTTCTTTAGTACTACGTCCTAAAGGACACTAAAAACCCGTTTTTATATATGTTGCAATCGACACTCGTCTAATACACCTAGAGCTAATTCCCACAGGGAGTTCCAAACAAATGGCCACTTAATCCCTTTAAAACCCCTCTCACACTAACGTATTCGCTCGGTACCTACATTACTCATAGTGGAACTGCAACCCAGTCCCTTCCTTCAGTTTCTTCCCTGTTTGGGTACAAAGGATGGAAGGAACCCCTAAACTGCCTAAAAACGCGGCATGTAACACGCCTAGCAACCCTAGAAACCCCCCAAGTAGTACGTACACACTAAGGATGTACGCAAGTTCCTACGCTATGGTGCACGTGCAGTACAAGAACCTGGTATCTAAACACAAGAACGTCATAATGCCGCGTAGTACTAAGCAAGTAAACAAACTGCACTTGCTTAAACCTCTAGTACTTCACCGAAAACCCACCATGTGCCACATGCTTGCTAGTACTGCTCGAAAACTATGCATCGTTAGTACCCTACATGTAACAGAGGCTTGGGCAGTGTCGAGCGACACCACTGCCGTTGCGCCACAGGAACGTGTTCCTGTCGTGCGACGCATGTGTAAAGTTCCTCTGCTCTGTATGCTTATGAACCTCACCAATCCATTGCCACGTGTCAACACATTCTCTGCTTTGTCGCGCGACACACCTCCGCGTGCACGACAGGAACGTGTTCCTGTCGTGCACAAACAAACGGTCGCGTGCAAAAACCCCTATTCCTATAACCCCCAGACGATTGCATATTCCACCGTAATCAACTTACACGACATTAGTAGTAATGTATATGCCCCATATAAACTACTGCTACAGATTTACGTAAAAGGCCTAAGTTTGGGCACCCCTACAACCAAGGATAGATGTTTCAAAAATACGTCTAACAAACGACTTCGGCAGTGTCCAGTGAGACAACCGCCGTTGCACAACAAAAGTGTTTCCGTGTCGCCGGACGCGAATGTAGAGTTCCTCTACACTCTAAGCTCATACTAGGGAACCACCGTGTGCCACGTGTCGGAACATTGTCTGCTTAAATACCTGACACGCCTCACTCTTCGCGACAGGAACGCTGTCCTGTCGCGAACAGACTAAACGTCGCGTGCACATCTCGCTCTTTGTATAACAAAAACCCCTTCGATGCTCCCTCCTGAGCAATTTTTAGGCATTTTGTCGTAAACTGCCAGCACAATACTATAAGAAAACACCCCTAAAACCCCCAAAGTTTCAGCAGGGCTACGGGTTAGGATTTAGAACCTCTCCGTTTACACAGACCCTAAAAACCCCTATACATAAAACATGTAATTCTCAATATTCTAAAGCCCCTAAAAGCCCAAAGCATTACAGACTCTCACACCTACTTTTCAATCACCATCGGTCCTATTACGAACCCCTAACTCCTTTGGAGGTGTAGAAACCCCTATCCAAGTTTAAAACCGCTAAAACTGCAAACCCTAAACCATTTCTGGTACATAGTATAGCTATACGAAACACCTTCAAAGCTAGAACAAGTTCTCCCGAAAATCACTAAGATGTCTTCATTTGTACAGTCCCCTAAAAAGGGTAAAACCTCTTAACCTAGATGAAAACCCCTAATAGAAACCCCCTAAAAACCCTATTCTAACCTGTACAGCTATATGTGAAAAAACCCAAAAGCCTAAGCAAGTTCCCCTAAAGCCCCTAAAGAACTCTGCGTGATAAGAATGCACTACAAACCCCTAAAAACCTGTAGCATACATAGGACACCATGTAACCGTAAACTTTCAAAGCCGCTGTAAAAGCCCTAAACTCTATTCTAAGAACCGCTACCTTAGAACCGCTTCCCATCCGAAGCGTAATGAACGCTAAAACCACATATCCAACATGAACAATCCAATCGTACCCCCCTCAACAAACACAACGTGCTAAGACCTCTCTGCGAAGCCCCATATGTCTCAGAAGCGAAGACAAACGCAGCTCAGATTGAGCATTTGCGCTTCACTTACACACGCATAACCACTTGCACGCGTCTGACGGAATACGCGAAAAACGTTGTCCTAGAGCACTTTCATTTTGGCACGGAGCATGCCTTTACGTACCTCAAAAACCCATATTTGTGATGCACGCACCAGGCACGTGCCAAATCCTTCCAAAACCAAGTCCTAGGGGGGGTGGAAAATATTAATTTTTTGACCCCAGGACAACGTTTTTGCAAAACGTTGTCCTGTATAATCTGTGTCCACATTTTGCAGCCCATCCTGAATGTATCATACAGTGCCTAAAGGACAACGTACTCCACACAAGGGGTCAAAAATGCCCATACACGCGCATACAGCGTTTTGACCACTAGGTCAACGTTCTGTGTCAGTACCATGCCTAAGCCGACAACGCCTAAAACGCTGTCCTACCCCAAACTAACAAGTAACACTACTATAAGAAGGACAGTAGCGTGGAGTCATCGACAGAATCCGCTCACCCTGTTCCGCCGGATGAAACATTGCGAATCCCGATTATGGATCATGCAATTCTCATTCCAACTCCTGAGACCATCCGCACTTCAGATACGTTTGAGATACTCGTCGAACGAAGGGAGTCGGAGGTGGGTCCAGGAGATCCCATACCCCTACAAGTTCGAGAGTTCCCAATCAATCATAGATTTCGTATAGAAGTGGAAAATACAACACAGTTTGCCCTCGTCCTTGACCCCTCATGCAATCAGGAAGAGGGAGCACAAGAAGTTCGAGATCGCTCTGAGGCACAGGACAACGAACAGGACTTGCGGGAGAGCGATTCCTGTGCATCTGAAGGCGAACTTGGGATTGATGAACAAGGGAATCCTGTGACGACATACCCGGGAGGGATAGTTGAGTATGAGGTTCATCCATCACAGAATTAGCATAATAACGAGCATGATCAACGAGAACCGCAGGAAAGGCGGGAAGTCGATGATACTATCCATGTATGCTAAGATAGGCGAGGACATTTCATTCTCCGATATTCTGAAGGACATATAGAAAATCTCATACCTGAGGACTACGAAGATTCTCGAGCAAATAGCTCTACCCACAACAGCGAGAACGGTCAAGGTGAAGCAGCCCAGCGATCTGATACGTCTGGGCCAACTGAGGATCAAATGGTTCCGAACAGCTCAGAAAACGAGGCCATTAATCACCCATGGACGAAACAGCAGCAAGCATGCGTCGCTCTGAAGATGTACAGAGTGTGCCATGACTACGAGAAAACGATAAAACACATAATACCAGAAACCATGTTTTGCTTGTCTCATCCAACAACGATATATCAGAAACGCCTGGTGGAGTTCATAATCTTACCGAAGCAGCGCCGCAAGACCCAGACCGATTGGGAATGCTCAATGACAAGTTACGCCATATTCCCGAACCAAGACGCTCAGAGTTGCTAAATACAATTGAAAACACAGAGCTAGTCGCTTGGTCTTTGGATGACCTTCGACCAGTGAACGTACCAGTGATGCATGAGTTCAAATTAGAACCGATACACATATTCAATCTCGTGTACGCAGATTGACACCGAAACACGACAGGGTTGTACAAGAGGAAATCGACAAGATGATAGTAGCCGGTATCATCAAGCCAAGCTGTTCGCAATAGTCATTTCCAATTGTCATCGACCTCAAAAAGGACGGAAGGCCTCGCTTCTGTGTCGACTACCGAGCGTTGAACTCTGTGATGAAAGCAGACTGTTGGCCATTACCTCACATGGATCAAGTGTTTGATTACCTTCGAGGATGCAAGTTATTTACCACTTTGGACTTGTTTTCAGGCTACTGGCAAATATGGATGTAACCCAGAGGTAAGTAGATGACTACTTCCATCTGCCGTCAGGGGACCTATCAGTTTGAGGGAATGCCGTTTGGACTAATGAATGCACCCTCAACCTTTCAGAGAATGATGGATTCCATATTGGGAAGGGTTGCGTTTGCTCGCGTATACATTGATGATGTTGTTATCTTCTCAGACAATCACGATGAACATGTAGAACATGTCATCTACGTATGAAGAATAATGGCAGAACATGGCCTCAAGCTAAAAGAATCGAAGTGTCACTTCGCTCAGCCTCGAATAGAACTGCTCGGACATATAGTGAATTTCGATGGGATAAGTGTGGATATGAAGAAGATCCAAGCGTTACGCGCGACTCCCTTACCTACTACGTCAATGGAGCTCAGAAGCTTCCTAGGACTTGCAGGATACTATACACGATTCATCAAGGGATTCGCTGATACAACATCTGTCTTGCACGCCACCACATCGGGTAGTAAGAAGCTTAAGTTTTCGCAGCAATCCTTGCACAGAAAATGGAAGATGGCACATTTCATCCAATTCAATTTGCATCTCGCACCATGAGTGATTCTGAACGCCGGTACTCAGTTTGCGAAAAGGAGGCACTAGCTGTTATGTTTGCGTTGATGAAGTTTTGCATCTACCTCTTAGGATCCAGGCCCTTCCAACTAGTCACAGATCACCAAGTGCTTAAGTACGCGTTTCAAAAGAAGTATATACATGGGCGACTCGCCAGATGGTTAGATCGCCTCGCCGAATATGAATTTGAGATCATCTACCGATCTGGTTCAAAGAACCTAGCTGCTGACTTTCTCTCGCGATACGCTCACCAAACATGTGGTAGTAGTTCGAATGAAGACGACCCTGCGTTGTCTATCGCTAACCCTGAGGTCACGTCTTTCTCCAGACTAGAGCCATATTATGCGAATATTGGTCAATACATCAGTGGCATGAAAATTGAGGAACCCGACACAAAGATCCGAACAGCCATCAAAAGGAATTCGAAGAAGTTCGTAGCATGGGACGGCAAACTCTAGATGCACAGGGATAGGCTTGGTACTAGTTCCTGTAATAGCTGATCGACCCGGACTTATTCGAACATTTCATGACGACATTGGGCATTGGGATATAGCATCGACAAAATCATTCATGAAAGATCACTTCTGGTGGACCCCGATGCTATCGGATATAACCAGCTACGTGCAAAGCGGCACTAGCTGTCAGCATGCGGCACCTCTTGCGAGGTATCAGACTGCGCAGAGGCTGCCCTCAACCCAATGATTCCACACCTTTTCGATGGAGTTTGCCGGCCCACTACCAACCACGAGCTCAGGGAAACGGTTCCTTCTGATCGGAGTTGAACATCTCACTGGTTGGCCACATGCAATAGCTAGTGAAACATCTAAGGCAACATTCATGCTCCAGTTCGTAGAGAAGGAAATCATACAGCCTTTCGGGTACCCTAAGACGATTATTTCAGACAATGCTACAGCCTTTATGGCTAATTCAGTTCAGAAATTTATGAGGCAGAAAGGGACCACCTGGACGTCCGTCTTGGCCTATGCTCCCATGTCAAATGAACGTGCCAAAAGAATGGTTGGGACCATCAAACACAGCATAACCAAAATGATTTCCAACAGAAACTCAGAATGGGACCGTGAATTGGACAAAGTGCTCTTCGGACATCGTCAATGTAAGCTCAGTTGCGACTACTCGCCCTTCGAATTGTTGTATGGAGTCCGTTGTCGAATGCATCCTTCGGACCCCGGATCTCTCATTACCGAAGCCACCATCGATAAACGCCTGCATGAGAATTTGGTGTTTTCTGCTCACCAAGCATGGCGCATAACTAAGGAGCCAACCCTCACAGTAGTCGCAAATACGCGCACAAGTTTAAGGAAGGGGATGAGGTGTTAGTTACTCGAGGAAAAGCTCTGAACCGCAAGGATAAATGGCCTCCATTCAAGTCTAGATACTATGGTCCATGCAGATTTGTCCGCGCGAACCATCTGCATTATATCCTGGTCTCACCGAATCAACGATACAGCAGGAAACCAATTCATGCTAGTCTTTTGAAGCTTTACTACCGCAGGCCAGAATATCTACGCCCCAACGCAGTCATGAATTTAACGGAGGATGAACTTCAAGGTGAATCTAGCCATGTCGAAGCAAGCAATATTATCACACTCCTGCCTCTCATGGTAGACTACAACATTTTCGACCTGGACGATAGCCTTCAGGACCTCGTCGTGGCTGGACGTCGTATATTCCTGTGGCTTGCAGACCTACAAGAATCTCCTCCCGTACGGGAAAAGATCACCTGGACAGCTATGCATCTTTGTTTATCACTTTACAAGCTTAGTGGACCTCTGGTGGTTGAGATTGTTCTCAGGACATTACGCAGACTTTTTGGGAGAGTCCACCCTCGTTTGGAACGCCCGGTTGACCCTGCATTCCTTATCGACCTGTACCACTACACAGTAGGTCGATATGGACACATTCCTCGTGAATCTACTTATCAGCAAGAAACAGCTGCTTTTATACAGCAGATGGGACGAGGACAAGACTTTATACTACAATATGAACCAGACATTAATCGCATGTTGGTTCCATTTACCTTCTGCTACCAGGTAATCTCGCCTGAGCCCCAGTACCAACATTGAAGAACGGGTTGTCGAACTATACTTAATGAGGAGGACAACTTTATTCGGGAACGCATTGTTATATGCACTCTATAACAAGTTCTATGCCTAACCTGGTATATTCTGAAAAGCTCTCTGGCTATTACTGACGAACATTTGAGTGACTGGAACACTCTGGTCGCCCAGGCGAAGCGACCGCTGAGTGGGGGAGTGTGAGTCTGGGTGTATGCTCTTGCCATGGTGGCAGGGCGTGCACCCCAACATTGCCATGCCCTCCCATCATGGCAAGGCCATCCATATGCATAAGCATGCAAAGCAGCCGGTGAGGCCACCGTGCACCGGCAGCGCCCTCCCGACGCCCTGCGCTGCGGCCCCGGCCGCAACTGCCAGCCATCGCCGCCGCCGCCACAAACCCCCGTAATGCCGTTCCTCACATGCATTCAAGTCCACGTGCTTCCGCTTCGGTTCCCATGCGTACTCCTACTCCGTCCTATGCGAAATCTCGCCCTTATCCAGTGCAAACGGGCCTTGCTAGCGATGCCCACAGCTTGGCCAGCCATTGTGGGACCCTGGATCACCCGGGTGCATGCTGTGCAGGATGAGTCGCCCCGACCAATCCCTAATGGTACTGCAACTACTAATTCTAGGCAGATAAACGCACAACACTTGCCGCCCAAGTCTTCTGCATTGTCCCCAAATGACAATATGTCATCTCGCTTGCAGCTTTCTGTCTCTGAGCCTGCTGTCCCGAAGAGAAGATGCCCCTATGCTGAATAAAATCATTCGGCTGCTCTTTCTCAGCGTATGACTCATCAGCTTGTGCAGAAACAGTAGCAACAACAGCAGCAGCAACACCAACAACAGCAAGCGCAACCCCCACAACAACCACCGCAACAGCAACCACAGTATCAAAATGAAGAAGGGGTATCCTTTATTTTTCTAGACGGTTATCAAGCATAGTGAGAATGAGTGGAATAGAGCCGACGGTATTCAGAAGACGACAGTTTTCAGAAAACACCACTCCATGCAGTAGCCCACGCACGTAAAGATTCGGTGCCTGGGCAAAGAGGTCATTCAGTACCACAGCAGCTTCTTTCCATTTCATTTCGCTTTCAGAAATACGACGGAGTATCTCTTCTAGCTCCTCTAACAAGGAAGAAGAAATCCGAAGCCTTCTACCTGTGCAGGTACTGCATCTGTAACCATCTGCGCAGTCCACGGAGACGATGACGGTAGTGAATTATTCTCTTTGGCTTCCATTTCGATAAAAGCGTAGTATGAGACGGAGTGCTATGATGAACTAGAATCGTCTGTCATGTCGCAAAGGATAGAAGTTGCGTGTGGCCTGGGAATTATGAGGTGGCTGGAAAAATGTTCGTGGAATTACCTTGTGCCCTCACCAGATATTATATAGACGACAAAATAAACTAAGGGGTATAATAACTTTTGCCAAGCTGGTCCGTCATGGCAGGAAAGTGTCCCGTGACAGGTTGTTATGAGTTATTACCTAGACCTAATATGCTTAACTAGATATTATGGGCTTAGCCTAATTGTCTATAAAAGCCCCAGTTCGGCAACCTCCAAGCAAACTTGGGAGAGACCATTTACCCTCTCTTTGGCCACCCCCACCTTCTCTTAGAGCAGTCTGCTCCTCCCTGCCGTCAACCACACTCTTCACCACTCACCCCTTTACGTGTTGCGCCTTGGTCTCTCGCATCTTCCCACGTGCTTATACTACGCTGCCTCTTATTGGGCTCGTCTTTTTTAGCACGGTGAAATTTGGTCGCGCACTGTTCTTAAGGTTTTGGTCGTGCATATAGGCCATTGCGCAATACTAAGACTGATCATCAGCAATACGCTAGATCTAAGGTTTTGATCGCGTAGGTGATCCGTTGGTGTAGTCTCTTTGCTACTTTGTACCGGGTTTTGTCGCTCGTTGTGTTGTACGGTCACTTAAGGGTTTCCTTTCTACCTTGAATCTTGGTTCTTTGTCGCAGTTTGTGCCCATTTACTACATTGGCGTTGCACGCCTGTGCTGGTACTCTCGAGCATCGAATATATTCTTGATCTACTCTCCAGCAAATAAGGGTACACAGAGGACTGTCATCGTCCGGTGTCGTGAAATCGTGCAACATGACACTTACAGATAGAACATTGCAGAAGGGTGTCTTTTTACGCATCTTACATGTGGATGGGGAGGTTTTTGACAGTACCTAGTAGAGAGAGAAACCTGGAACTATCGTGTAGGATCTCAAAATGCGATTTTGGTTTTTAGGAACGGCTCATTGGGCATAGCCGTGAGTGAACCGCTGGCGCTTGACAGGCATAACACACGTCCTGGAGTAACCAGCCTGCTCCTCTTGCACCCTGAACAGAGCAACATCATCATCATCATCATTGACTACAGCTACCAAATCTAAGAAGAACTGTGCGGGTTTGCTTCCATGCAGAGCTCCCGCTTTTGACTCACAGCTGTCGGTCATTGTTCACCACAATCGGCACCTGAGTCACATTCATTTGATGGCAAATACCAGAATCTGGTGAGTTGACGTTCTCGGATAACAGGAAGGGCAGGACTTCATCGCAAAGGCTGCCAAAATGCCGCTAGACCCCTCGCAGAGAGATGATTCCTTTTCATGGGCATTCGAGCAGTTCATTCGAGACAACCAGCTGATGTATGCAATCGATGCGGACAGAACACCTGTCATCGAAGAAGCCATTGCATGTTATCGACACGTACTTCAGGTTGCGACACGGGAGGAAAATCCAGAAGCCTGGGCGAATGTGCAAATGAACCTGGGAATAGCATTTGCACATCGCATTGCCAGTGATCGGAGCCAGAATGTGGAGAATGCGATAGAGTGCTATGAGAAAGCACTGGAAGTGTGGAGTAAGGAAACAGCGCCGCTGTACTGGGCAAGGGTGCAAATGAACCTGGGGATCGCATTGCAAAATCGCATTGGAGGTGACCGCAGCCGGAATGTGGAGAATGCGATAGAGTGCTATGAGAAAGCACTGGAAGTGTGGACGAAGGAAACAGCGCCACTGGACTGGGCAACTGTGCAAAAGAACCTGGGGATCGCATTTAGAAATCGCATTGGAGGTGTCCGGAGCCGAAATGTGGAGAATGCGGTAGAGTGCTATGAGAAAGCACTGGAAGTGTGGACGAAGGAAACAGCGCCGCTAGACTGGGCCAAAGTGCAAACCAACCTGGGGAACGCATTCACATATCGCATTGGAGGTGATCGGAGCCGGAATTTGGAGTATGCCATAGAGTGCTATGAGAAAACACTGGAAGTGTGGACGAAGGAAACAGCGCCACTGGACTGGGCGAATGTGCAAATGAACCTGGGAATAGCATTTGCACATTGCATTGCCATTGATCGGAGCCAGAATGTGGAGAATGCGATAGAGTGCTATGAGAAAGCACTGGAAGTGCGGACTAAGGAAACAGCGCCGCTGTACTGGGCAAGGGTGCAAGAGAACCTGGGGAACGCATTGCAAAATCTTATTGGAGGTGACCGGAGCCGGAATGTGGAGAATGCGATAGAGTACTATGAGAAAGCACTGGAAGTGTGGACGAAGGAAACAGCGCCACTGGACTGGGCAATTGTGCAAATGAACCTGGGGAACGCATTGCTAAATCGCATTGGAGGTGACCGGAGCCGGAATGTGGAGAATGCGATAGAGTGCTATGAGAAAACACTGGAAGTGTAGACGAAGGAAAGAGCGCCACTGGACTGGGCAAGAGTGCAAATGAACCTGGGGAACGCATTGCTAAATCGCATTGGAGGTGATCGGAGCCGGAATGTGGCGAATGCGATAGAGTGCTATGAGAAAACACTGGAAGTGTGGACGAAGGAAAGAGCGCCACTGGACTGGGCAACTGTGCAAATGAACCTGGGAACCGCATACACAGGTCGCATTGGAGGTGATCGGAGCCGGAATGTGGATAATGCGATAGAGTGCTATGAGAAAGCACTGGAAGTGCGGACTAAGGAAACAGCGCCGCTGTACTGGGCAAGGGTGCAAGGGAACCTGGGGAACGCATTGCAAAATCTTATTGGAGGTGACCGGAGCCGGAATGTGGAGAATGCGATAGAGTACTATGAGAAAGCACTGGAAGTGTGGACGAAGGAAACAGCGCCACTGGACTGGGCAATTGTGCAAATGAACCTGGGGAACGCATTGCTAAATCGCATTGGAGGTGACCGGAGCCGGAATGTGGAGAATGCGATAGAGTGCTATGAGAAAACACTGGAAGTGTAGACGAAGGAAAGAGCGCCACTGGACTGGGCAAGAGTGCAAATGAACCTGGGGAACGCATTGCTAAATCGCATTGGAGGTGATCGGAGCCGGAATGTGGCGAATGCGATAGAGTGCTATGAGAAAGCACTGGAAGTGTAGACTAAGGAAAGAGCGCCGCTGGACTGGGCAACTGTGCAAACGAACCTGGGGAACGCATTCACATATTGCATCGGAGGTGATCGGAGCCGGAATGTGGAGAATGCGATAGAGTGCTACAAGAAAGCACTGGAAGTGCGGACTAAGGAAACAGCGCCGTGGGACTGGGCAACTGTGCAAATGAACCTGGGGAGCGCATTGCAAAATCGCATTGGAGGTGATCGGAGCGGGAATGTGGAGAATGCGATAGAGTGCTATGAGAAAGCACTAGAAGTGTGGAAGAAGGAAACAGCGCCACTGCACTGGGCAACTGTGCAAATGAACCTGGGGATCGCATTTAGAAATCGCATTGGAGGTGATCGGAGCTGGAATTTGGAGAATGCGATAGAGTGCTATGAAAAAGCACTGGAAGTGTGGACTAAGGAAACAGCGCCACTGGACTGGGCAACTGTTCAATTGATCCTGGGGAGCGCATTTACAGATCGCATTGGAGGTGAACGGCGCCGGAATTTGGAGAATGCGATAGAGTGCTATGAAAAAGCACTGGAAGTACGGGCCACGGAAACAGCGCCGCTGGACTGGGCAACTGTGCAGATGAACCTAGGGAATGCATTGCAGAATCGCATTGGAGGTGATCGGAGACGGAATGTGGAGAATGCGGTAGAGTGCTGTGAGAAAGCACTGGAAGTGTGGACGAAGGAAGCAGCGCCGGTGGACTGTGCAAGAGTGCAAATGAACCTGGGAACCGCCTTCACATATCGCATTGGAGGTGATCGGAGCCGAAATGTGGAGAATGCGATAGAGTGCTATGAGAAAGCACTGGAAGTGTGGACTAAGGAAAGAGCGCCGCTGGACTGGGCAACTGGGAAAACGAACCTGGGGAACGCATTCACATATTGCATCGGAGGTGATCGGAGCCGGAATGTGGAGAATGCGATAGAGTGCTACAAGAAAGCACTGGAAGTGCGGACTAAGGAAACAGCGCCTTGGGACTGGGCAACTGTGCAAATGAACCTGGGGAGCGCATTGCGAAATCGCATTGGAGGTGATCGGAGCCGGAATTTGGAGAATGCGATAGAATGCTGCGAGAAAGCACTGGAAGTGTGGACGACGGAAGCAGCGCCGCTGGACTAGGCAAGGGTGCAAATCCACCTGGGGATGTCTCTTTTTTTCCGATTTTGTGATGGCAGTACTGACGCCGAACAGGCACAAGTGTGCCTGGGCAATGCGCTCACGGTTATATCGAAGGAGTCCAATCCGTTGCTTTTCCTGAAAGTGAGCTTTGAAGTGGCCAGAGTTTCGGCCGCAGAAGGATCTTTGGATGAGACGAGATCAGCAGTGGGGGATACGCTGAAGGCGCTGGAATACGTCAAGTCTCTTACGGGAGCGGGTTTGTTGCATGTACGGACTCTGGATGAAGATTACGCTGCTCTGGCGGGCATACTTGCAACGTCGTACTTAAGCGACGGGGATTACCACATGGCTCTGGAGAGGTTTGATCGCTTCAAAGCTTCTTTGCTATTGGGTTTCTGTCCGAGGGGGTAGGAATCGCTCGGCGACTGTTTGGAGATTTGGATCTTTTCGATAGTTTACGAAACAGGTATCGCATGCTGAAGCACAAACTCGACTTGGCCTCTGGAAAGCTGGAATTTGACTTGGTCTTGACCGAGTTGGATGATGTGAAACAGAAGATTGATGAAATTGTAGCAGTCGTCAACAAGCAGAACTCCATTACGGATGCGCTACCCGTGTCTTCGAGGGAAATGATCGAGTTCTTGGACCGAAGCAAAGCAATCGCAATTGTGCTCTTCTTCGCACCACGGAAAGAAATGATGAAAGTTGGGGATTTTTCAGAGTTCCTACACGCGTTCTCCGTTTGGAATGGGCAAGTTAGATTACACGAGGGGGAAATGAGCTACTTTTACAGAAGAATAGGTTTCGATGAAGGGCATTTGCAACAGGTGGGGAATTTTGTGTCTAAGATTCTTCGTGCGCATCATTTTGAGAACACACCAACTCGAATCGTCGTCGTTCCTCATCGTGACCTGCACGTAATTCCTTTCGCTGCGCTCCGGATTCAAATCGATGAGTCTGGAGGGGAGGGCAAACATATGGGAGATGTGTTCACCGGAGGTATGTGGATGGTGCCAAGCCTCTCCATTGCGGTACGGGTTGATGAGAGAGGAGTCGCCAGCAAGCCGTTGAAGGAGTGTGAGATCGTATCCGCAACGTGTCCCACAGTGCGTCTGCGGCCTCAGCACGAAGAAGTGGTGCACAAGATTGGGTTCGGCGGTAGATCACATGTACACATCGCTGATCCATGCCCACTGCATAGCAAAATCATGTCGTGCCGCGAGTTGAAGACTTGCAATATTTTGCACTTGACATGCCACAGCACCTTTGCAGGAAGAAGAAACACTGCAGCAGGGCACCTAAACCCCTCAGAAGTAGTGAATGCAACAGGGTTGAGTTTTGGTACCGGAGACGAAGTGCTGTTGAACATGGCTGATATTTGGGGTATGGGTCTCAGAAAGTGCACGTTAGCCACGGTCGTTGCGTGTTCCGGGGCTGTGGTGGACGTTTTGTCTCGAAGTGATGAGTGTTTGAGTATCGGAACGGCGTTCTTTGTGGGTGGCGCGCGAAACGTGGTGTTTACTCTGTGGCCTGTTCATGAGCTCTCAGCTGCCGCGATAATGTCGAAATGCTACGAGAAGCTATGCGCTGCTGCCGTAGACGGAGATGTGGATGTATCCAACATATCTGCGTTTCTTGGAGAAGCCCAATCGTGGTTTCGAGACCTGACTGAATCCGAGTACGTCGACGTATTGGACCGCTTTGATCCTGGTGACAAGCTTACCGATTTAGATAACAAAGACACCCGTGCGTGGGCACCTTTCGTGGTGATAGGCCCGCCACCATGGTATTCGCAATAGTATCCCATACCTTGGTAAATGGACTAGATATGTAGTACAGTATGGGGCTCGACGCGATGATGGGACGCGTTCTGGGGCCGTTTGTTCCTCGTTCCAGCGGCGCAGGACGTATTCAACACCTGCTGCCATAAACTCGTGAGTCTACAGCGCAGAGCAAGCACTCCGAATTTTTGAATGTTATTTTTATCGGTTTAAGCTTTGGCAGAACAGGCTGTCTTGCCTTGCTGGCACCGGAGCGGCGAGATGGCTTCTCCACCGCGTCTTACCGCTCTGCGTGCGCTCCAGCACTTCGGTGCACAGCGCAAGCGATAGCCTGCGACGGAGAGGGCTGGGACAGAAAGGACAGAGAGGAGCGCTTCGGCGCAGTTCGAGGAAACGGGCTGTCGCAGCCGCTTCGCAGCGCACTAAGTCGGCTGCGACGCGGCCGCCGCCCGCGACAGGGCTGCGTGAGTGTGCGCTTAAGCCTGCAAAAGAATTCTTCTTCCGCGTTCCTCGAAATCCTACTGAAATAGTCAAGAGGAGCCAACCTTCAAACGCATACTTCGTCGCGCCGTCCGCATCCTTGAACAACTCCGGAAAGCAAATCCGCCACCGCCGTACAACGTAAGTTTGACACGTCCCCGTCTTGCAGCAAGCTAACCACACTATCCAACACTTTTGGGACGTAAACACTCGCCTAGCTGCCGCAAAGATCAAGGAATACTTGGAGTCCTTCCATGCCATTCAGCGCAACAAGCGTCGTACTGAAAACCCGACCACGAATTCAACAGGAGCACTGCGCCATGAATCCATATGCCGCCTCATCTTGAGGAGAACATCGCAGGTACCGAAGCGCATTTCTTGAATCAATACAATTGTTTTATCCGAAAGCATTCCCAAGCTCTCGACCTCGCCCTTACTGCCAATATAGACCTGCCACGAGGTCTTTTCGAACATGTCCGTGTACGTCTCGACTGCAGTCCGCCAGCTCTCTCATACTCGCGTTTCAGACAATGGCACACAAGCTTTTGAAGCAGCATGCGCCACACCCTAAGGAAATCACGCGACAGAACGATACCAACCAACTGCGACATGCGCACCCTTATGTTCTTTGCAGACCTGCACTTCTTGCCTCCTGCGCGCTCGTACGAGGACAAACAGCCGCACTAAATGCAATTTGCATACGATGAAGCTATGTCTACCCACGCATCCCAAGTTTTACACGGCGCCCAACACGGCGTCGCTCGTGGACTCCACCTCCAGATTGCTGGAGATTTCTGTCAAACTCAAGAAGGACGCCGTTGTTTATGATTAGCTTGAGGAGGATAGTGTTCAGATTGCCTCCTGCACTCGCAACGCCGTCTCTCGCAAGGCAACAGGTGAGCTCGCCGTCGAGAATCTGAACGCTTCCGACCTCTCTGTTGCCATTGCGTTCGTCATTGATGTCGACAACCGAGATAAGCACTGCTCAGTGGTTCAGCCTGTGGAAGGTAAGGATGAGGCCGATGACGTTCTCTTTCACGTCAGTGATGCAGTTTCCCTGAATGAAAACCAGGTCTATAGGTTCATGTCCATGGCGTCTGATGCCGAGGTTGCTCCCGAGGTTGACATCGGCACTAGCGAGAAGCCCTCGTTCGTCAACCCTCTTCCGAACACAGTCGTCTTTAGGGACAGCCCGTTGAACGCCACCACAACCTCTTTGATGTCCAGCTCACGCAACTCGATGTGCACAGATTCCCTTCCAGTTGCAACCCCCCCGACGATTTCTCCCGAGACCAACGTCAACCTGTTCACTGGCGCCGTGCCGGAAGTCGATGCATCCTTATCGGCTAACATAAGCAAGTTCAAAGTCAGGCGTCTGTTTAAGACTGAGGTCCACCAGTGGGAACAAAGTCACAATACTCGTCTCGAAGCCCAGCTGACTGTGAACGCCGCATTCACCGGTGAGAGAAGTGGTGCAAATTTCGGACGTCCAATCCCCCAAGTTTGGCTTCTCCGTGAAGATTCCGTTCGTTGGTCGCATCCGCTCTGGTGGCGCCTTTGGCAGAAGCAGACTTGGGCTGCGCACGTAGAAATTGAACGCTGCACTCGAGGCTGGCATCCGTGCGTCGCACGAAATGAAGCAGCGCGTGACCGCTCGCATCATCCCACCGCCTTTCAACTGGAAGGACTTGTTGCCTTCAAGCAAAGGTAACTCTAGCAGCTCCACCTTCAAGTTCAACGACGAGCTGAATGCGGAAGCCAGCATAACTGGGTTCATTGGTGTGCGCCTAGCTGTTCATGTTCAATGAAATGTTGGCAAGAAATGTATCGAAGGGAAAATCGGCGCCAAACTGGGTTTAGAGGCGGAAACTCGCATCAAGAACCCACATTGTGCGTCGTTCACCGGTAATGGTTAAAAAGATTGGGAAGTGTAACAAATTGTTATAGGTGGCGTGGTGCGCTCAAAATCAGGGGCAAGGAACTCGTCATTTTGTTTGTAAAGAATGGCCGTGTAGACAAAGAGAAGATTCTCATCGCTGACCTTTTCAAGATCCGCGTTGGCGAGCCCCTCCAGCAACATGCGCAGCTACACTGCCCCGAATCCACGTCCGTCACCACCCCCTCCGGGTTACCAACCCTGTTCTTCCACGAAGAAGTACCCGAAGGATATGACATGCGTCTGTGTAAAGTGCATTCTCTTCCGCAAATCTCGTCAATCTTGTCGTGCTTGTAGCTTTTTCAGTATCGGCAAGTGCACTCCAGGCTGCTGCCGTGGCAGAGTTTCCCTCTCTCGCCCGCAGCCCGTTGATACTGTTCCTGGTGCCCGATTCCAGTCCGTGCTCTCTAGATTGAGCCAAGGATCACTCAAATAGCAACGCCAACTGACCTCATACGAATTTTTGGAGAGTATTTCTAATCCAGTTCAAGTACATATCCAACTATCTAACTGTGGGAATCGATAACCTGAAGTGTCATTCTAACTTTTGACCAGTAAAGTATAGGTCTTAGAGACCAGCCTTTCTGCAGAAACAAAAACCTACCCTCGCACTATCGGAATCAAGAAGGTAGTGATCGTAACACGATCGATGCAAAATGGGAGGGAAGGTACGTTTGGCCGATATATCGAGCCGGGAATGTGTCCACCCTTCGTACACACTTTTTGTGGGGAATATAGGACACAGTACAAATTCTCGTGCAGATCTTCGTGGTTCTGGTACCGTTGGTACCTTCGGTACGGTTGGTACCTTCGGTACGGTTGGTATAACTACGGTTGGTACCGAGGGATAGCTTAGGGGATGCAATAAGGGTTATCACCGTTCTCACTTTGATACCTGTGTGCTCCGTGAGGGTTGTGAGTTCTTTTAGGCAGTGTAGGCCGGCTTGTTGTCCATAGCATTGCTGGACTGGCTTGTAGAGTTACGCTTTCACAGCTTGTTCATGTCTAGCTGTTCGATGGGTGATCCAATCCAGTAATGCTCCGTTCAGACGGCTTCGCACTAGAATACTACTCACCGCAAGTCCCTCCACCGGGAGGGTTCCCCGATGCTCTATGTACCTTCGGTACTTCTAAACTTGTATCAGAGACATGAGATCCAGGCACTCCCAGTTGTGTAACCGGCCCGGTTGACACATCTATGGTGACGTTACAGCCTCTCCAACCGTGTACGTGAAGCGCCCAAAAAGCTGTTCGCTCAGTTCGAGACGAACGCCTGAACGTTTCATGGTTATGATTACGTATTTGCAATAACACGCAAGTATCGCCCACCACGTCTACCACAACTCTCCCAGCCGGTTCGACTCGCCCGTGTTCGCTATCTCCAACACGTCAGGATTCTCTGATGGATAGACGCAGAGCTCTGGACCCGAAGGCTACCGTCCAAAATTACCTCAGTCAGGTCATTTAAGCAAACGCAATCTTTCCGCTTCTCAATAATGATGACATCGTGAAAATTCGTGCCACGGGTCCAGCAGACAGGATGCTGGAATACACAGTCGTTAGCTTGTGCGACGAGCTCCCGCCCGGTGAGAAAAATGATTTTTGGGCAAGAGTTGAGAACACAGAGCCTTCCGCAAATGACAAACGTCTGTCCGCCATATCTAACTGGTCCGCGGATGCAAGAGCCGCATTTGAGCATATTCTCGGATCTCATGGATTGTCAGTCGCCGCGGAGCATGGCCAATTCGTTGATCTTGCAGTTGTCAACGAAGCGAAGAAATCTGCGGGTCGCGGCATAACACCTCTAATCTAGCACAAAGTGCACGAGTACTTTGCAAGATTCATTACAGAAACGCCGCTCGACTTGCACACTCGAGAACGATAGGAGCCGCGTGGAGCAGAATCACAGCGAAATGGGACCCAAAAAGAAAGATAGTACAAGCAACTACATGACATGCTCACAACAAAGGCAAGGCCTATTCTATCGACAGGCGTAGAGCCATTGTGTCCGCTATCTTTGCTGTAGAGAGAGATACTTGCCGTCGCAAAGTTACTTGCGTCGCGAGCTACAACACCTCCCTGGCTATGCTTGCGACGGCCGTAAACTATTTGGCCATGGCTTTCCATCCTGGGGTGCTGCTCCTGGTAACCAGTGCTCCACGCCGATTTGTAAACGCCCAGACAGACGATAGGCCATGCATCACCTCTAAAATGCCATCATCTATTTACATATCCCTAGTCCGAGCGCGTCTAAACCACGAAATTCTCTGCCATATAGTCTGTTTCCGTATATACGCCTTGTCCACAACTCTACGCGCATCAGCTGCTTGCCATACAGCATATTGGACATGTTGCTATAGCAGATCAGCTTCGGAGCTCACCATGCTGTGCAGCACTGTAATGCATGCAATTCTGTAGGAGACGATCTTCCTAATTGAACGGGGTCCCCAGTACACGCGGTCACGGTTCCTAGTAACCCCCACAAGAGTTGGAAGACCACTCACAAATGAGTCCATTCGTTTCACAAACCCTATACCCCTTATCGTGCGTGAACTCGTAGATGAACGGCTTCAAAGGTGACCAGAAGTATGCCGGATGTAGTAAAAGAGTCATGGCACAGAAACGATAGCATATGTAACGTGATGGTTGGAAGACAATAAATGTTAGTATAGTCTGTTCAATCGCAATGCGATTTCGTTGCTTACCTTGTTCCATAGCCAGTCGTTTGGATTATGTATCTTCTGACCGTAATTGTGAAAACTCCACTCCTCGAAGTCAGCATACCGGAACAAATGTTGGGGGCAGGAGAACATGTTAGGCGAGAGTTCATCTTTTCCAAAGATAGATTTCAACGTGACGTGCTGCCACTTCATGCTACACTTCAGGCACTATAGCATATCAAGCATGGTTTCAATTGGAATGAGTGCCCTCTGAACTTCAATCCACCGCAGTCAGTGCTGCAGACAGACAGCGAGAAACATCAACATCTATGTCTATTCATGTATCGACCTCGCCGAAAATGGTTGAATGGAACGATACTCTGACGGGTGAACAAGAAATTATTCAGTTAATGAGCCGAGTTGTGGTTGTTTGTTGGCGCGTTTTGAGGGGAGAGCCGATATTGGTGTGTGGCAGGGAAGCAAAACAGAACGGCACGCAGGAAGGGCACACCTCCTGATCCCATTGTTTTTTTCCTGGCGGTTGCTCTCAGCTTGGCGCTGGGTGCATTTATTCAAAGTGCCCACAATTTCTGCTAGGCGCAGAGTCGTCGTAATCGGTCATTGTCGTGACTGGCGATAATGACAACTATTCTACACGAACAGTTAAAGAAATCGCACGTGCAAAGCATTACACGCATTTGTCAACGCAGTACCAGAAAATAAAAACTAACCACCGTGTTCCATAACACGCAAATGTAGGGTGAAAAGCTTCTGGTTGCGATCTAATGATTTGGTTCCAAATCCACAGCACTTGTTTCCTGCTTAAGTGTGCTGTTGTGACGATGCTCCAACATTTTTGTCGTTGCTGTAGCGGCTGTTGTTGTGGTTGAGTCTGGTGTTATTGAGCGTCCTATTGCTGATGGTGCTGCCTTTGTTTCTGTTCCGGCTGCTGCTTGTGCACAAGCTGATGAGCCATGAGATGAGAAAGAGCAGCCAAATTATCATGTACGGCATTGGAGCGTCTTTTCTTTGGAGCAGCTCGTTCAGATGCAGAAAGCTGTGAGTGAGATGACATATTGTCATTTGAAGAAGGTAAAAGAGACTTGGGCGGCAAGTGGTGTGCGGTTCTCTCCTACACTGAGTATTTGCGGTACCATTTGGTTTTGATCGGGGCGACTTATCCCGCACAGTGTAACGAAATGATGGTGAATCAATTCTCACCTTCCCAAGATGGAGCGGACGGACGGCTGACGCTCATTTTATACAGACCTTGTAACGGTCTATAGGCTTCTATGACTACACTACAAGTTAGCTACTGTCTTTGAACATGACAGCTACAAGCCGAGCACGGTGATCAGGCGTGACTTGGCTTATAGGCTGTCTTCTGTGTTACACTCACCTGAGTTTCGAATTTCAACGTCCTCGTTGAGCAATGTGCCAATTCTTGTAAGTGATGATAGCACCAAACCAAGAACAACGGCGAAACTCTCAGCTAGACGTAGAGAAAGTGCTATTACTTGAAATTCGACAGACGTAGTGGTGAAAATCGTAGCCAAACAGGAACAGATGATATCGAGAGGATTGACGACAGCGTGCATTTTTCGTCCATGGTATGGAAAGTAGACTGAGAATTTCATTTGCGCTCGTGCATCCAATTCTACACGAGCCACCATCAAATACTACGGAACAGATTAAGTGAAGATACGATTAAACGAACAGTAACCAGAAGATGAAGAATTGGCAGAGCAACACTTGAAATAAACTACTGAGAGGCCAAAAGCAATTACAATTCATTGTGCCACAGCTTTAAAGACTTTTCTATTCTGCCAAAAAGCAAATGCCAACACAAAATCATGATCTTACGCCGGGAGGATTGATCACAACTGAAGGCAATAGTGCCGATGAAAAGGGAACGACGGTTTCCAATTGTGATGGTCGTGGAGCTGCGTGTACGAACGAAGTGGTGAAAGTTGACGATGGTGTGCAATTGTGGTGATTATAGCGCTGCCTTTAGAAACAAGCGACCAACGGGGTTGGGTGATGTCCATCGTTGATGATTGTGGGGCTGAGTGTAGGAACTCAGAGATGAAAGTGAACGGCGATGTCCTTGCCCGCGACTTAGAGCTCGTCATCTAAGCGACGGGGTTCTACAACCTGACGTAGTAGAATGATGAAAGCGTAATAGCTGTAGGATCGTGGTAAGTAGCGCATAGCGTCGTGTGTAGAAACAGAGCATTAGATCCGAGCGCCATGTATCAGGAAAGATGCTACCAAATGTAAAGAAGTGATGATGAATGAAGTCTGACCTTCTCCAGGTGAAGGGGAAGATCGGCTGACGCTCATTTTAAAAAGAACTTGTAGCGGTCTAAATACTTCTATGAACACACGAAAAGCTAGCTACTATCTGTGAACATGACAGCTACAAGTCGCTCACCGTGATCGGGCGCATCTTGGCTTGCAGGCTGTCTTCCGTGTTACACAGTATTTTCATAATAGCCTACAGCACACAGATGACCCAAGGGCCTATGGCAGGTTGCAGAACTGCGGGCGTTGGTAGCAAAACCCGATTGCACTTCATAACGGCAGAACTTTGCAGAGAGTGGAGTAAGAGCCCGTACGGAAACATGAACGGAAGCAAGTGCACGTCACGGCATGTGCGTAACGGCGTTACTGGGGTATGTGACGGCGGCGGCTTGCCGGGGGGCTGCAAAATCTAGTCCGACATCTGCCATGGGCTTGGTGGGGTGGTCTTTGCGGGCAGCGACCAGGACCTTACAGATAGAATCAGCATCAACCAGTTTAAGGTGACGGAACTGGTGGACAGATATTACAATTTTTGACTAGACGCTGCACGCATTCCCCAATCGCCAGGCGTCTGCAGAGCAGAGCTGCTTTATAAGGTGCGGTGAGACGTGCTGTCCCACCTGACGGCCAACTGCCGTTAAGCGCCGCCCATTGTGCTTTCCGAAGGCAGATATGTACTAAGCCCCTGCCTTCTCTGTAGAGCTTTCTATGCCGCCGCGATCTCGCTGCAGCTGCCATCGCTCGCCTTTTCTCGTACTATCTGTTGACTCTCCTATCATGCTCTGTTTCTGTACCCACTAGTCTCTTCTCCGTATCTCCTCACTCCTTCCTTCTGCCCCTCATACCCTCTCTCCCTCCCCTACCTCACTTCAACCCCCGGGCCCTTATGCCTCTATCCTGCTATGAACTTAGATTGTGCAGTGTGTAGTGTAGCTGCAAAGGGCAAAGGTGTAGTACGGTAGTTGAAGCTACCTTCTAGTTTTTACTCATATCAAGCTAGATCTATCGTTACTTGTACTGTTCTTCAGACCTAGTCTCATCAGCTATTGGAAGATGTTTTGCATCCTGCTTGAAAGAAGAGTTTCTCTTGAAAACCCCCACCCGTGGCTGTGTAGCCATCCGGCAGTCTGGTAGGAGATAAACAGACCGCGGGATCCAACGAGACTGCCTGGAGCTGCAAACGTCATTTTCCGACCTGTAAAGCCGCGCAAATGCGCCAGCCAGGACATGTTAAAACCTCTTGATGTTTTTGTAATGCAGCCTTTTTCTGCATCGCAATGTATCCCATACATTTTTTTTGTCTCACTATCAACTGTACTTCAATTTTTTATCATTCTGCCATCATTATTCCGCAGCGTCGCCTTGACAATCATTCGAACTTCTCCTTTTTTGGGCTGTATTTGCTACAGTTCTGACATATAACAGAACACTATCATTCTCTCTTGAACAAACAAGATCTCAAGTTCTGAAAAGAGGTTGACGTTACTGGTAAGCTCAGATTTTCATTTGGCATACAATTTCCATAACTAACAATGTATTCATGTTCTAAATTTTGAAGTAATTATGTTCCAAATCACACTCTACGATTAACTTTTCTGGTCAAATCTTCCATCAGATTGGTCTGATATCTCAATTACCAACTTCTGCGCGCAACGTGGCTCAACAATCGTCGGCCCGAAGAGTGCCTTTACAAAGTACGCAAAAAAATAGCAATGGTCTGTGGGTTTTTTATCAACTCTATTGGTGCGGCATCCGTAGTCACGTTTGAAATCGAACGATTCTAGTCATGAGTTTCAGTGATCTTTTCTTCATCATAAGTGTCTAAGTTAAGGTCTTCAACATTGTTAGATTTGAATGTGTCTTCATCCGTACAATTGCCAGTGTTTCTGAGATCCTGAACGTATTTCTGACCTACGATAACTACGCAACAAGCTACTTACTGTCTGTGAACATGACAGCTACAAGCCGATCACGGTGATCAGGCGTGACTTGGCTGTCTTCTGTATTACACTCAACCTGATCCTGTGTTTAGACTTGTGAGTCTGATATGTCTGATCCAGTATCAACTGTGCGCCTTGGAGTATTTCTTTTTTTCTGTCGGGACAGAATGATTCTTGATTAAGCATGTTTACCGCCCACTGGACCTATGCTTTTCTCAATATTTTATAGTGTCTCTCAAGTTCAGTCCAAATATCTGCGAGCACTACTTCGTTCCCTCGCTGCAACTAACGTTATGTAATGGAAACCTCAGCATCTACCTTGCGAATACCGTATGCGTGCTCCCAAATACTTTGGCTCACGGATCACACAAATTCTTCTGTAAGTTGTTTCATGGAGTCACACACTCTTCCCTCAAACTCTTCCATCTTTTTGTTGAGTATCTTTCTGATGTGGCGCTGGGAGCTCCTTCCCTCTACCCCGTTCTTGTCTTATCTTCTAGATTCGGATATGACCGGAAAACCATGGCAAAGAACAAACAAACTTCAAATACAGTTAAAAAAGAGCAGATGAGAGACCTGCACTGTTCCGTGCCGTTCGTATGATACTACTTTGCCAGTGTAGAAATGATATGAATGAATTCCTTGCCCGATGGCGTCCTCGGATGTAGAACCTGAACCGAAGATGTAATATAGTGGCACCCACTATGACGTACGACCATTAGATGTGATAAAATCGTAACCTTTTAATTATCATAAGTACCAAAGTCATTCTGAGAGTGAATCTCAATGTAGTTCTAGTCATGGGTAGTTGCAATGCAATTCTGAGTTGTCGATCATCAGGTAAACATTTTTTGCCAACCCACGTGCTTGCACTCTCTTACAGACGGGTCTTGGGCTCGCTAAAACATAAAATGAATGACATCTGATGCCAGCATCAAAATGAATGAACGAAGGGGGTCACTTGGAGTGAAGGTAAGAAGAGATGAGATCTGCAGAAACGTAGTTGTGGTGAATGGTTGCAGGAGAGAGAATGATGGAGGGCCAGTGGCATTGCTGCCAAAAAGTAGGTATACAGTTTTGTTTCAATATGGCAGAAGTGTTTCAGCCTAGAAACGCCACGAAAGGTATTTGATACATTTATTGTCACGAAGCTGCACCCTGGAATGCTTTGACATTCTAACCAACCTCTTGCAATCCTTTCATTTCATAAGTCTTTCCTCGCGTTATGGCAGGTACTAGAATTGATGTCTAACTAGGAAGCGAAGAAATGCTATAGATATAAGAAAATGTGCAAAAAAACATAGGCGCAGAAAAATAAATTGATCATGGGAGCTCTCGTGGGTCTGGATAGGAGACCAGCTATGAAGTAGAAGTGAAGCAGAAACATCCCGATCATCGAAACTCTCCAATGATTGGTGACAGCTTGAAATCCTGCTCAGTGAAAGGCTGAGAGAACAACCATTCTTGGTACATGCAATTGGCGCCGAAGCAAGTTTGTTTTTAAAACGTCAAAAGGAAGGCGGAGGTATTATGGTTTGGGTTTTTCTATTTGGGTGAGGGACCAATCGTCGTAATGGATGGGAATCAGAACTCTAAGAAGTATAGAAAGTCACTTAAAGACCATCTTGTAGATTAGGCTGCTTTAACACACGGGAAATTGTGGACTTTTGAGCAATAAAAATGTTCTATTCACGTTTCTAATTTATGTAAGAACTAATTTGCTACAAAGGATATCATTTTATTGGACAGGCCAAGTAGGGCACCGGTTATGAATCCAGTTGAGAATCTTTGGGCGGTTTAAGCGCGCCGGGTGTACTACAATGCACGCCAATTGGCTTCGCTTGTTGAGTTGAGAGAGGCCGTTTTTGAAGAATGGGAGAAGCTAGAAGATGAAATGCTGCACGCGCATATTCAAAGCATACAGAGTCGCTTCATTGCTGTTTTGGCATCTCAGGGTGCGAAAAATAAGTACTGAGGGTTTACTTCAACATGGAACAAGCAATCATTGAAACGGTCCTATTCTTTTGATTGGTTAGAATAACTGGTTTATACACATCTCAGTCACGTAGGCGCCTTACTGTGTAAATAATGCACCGTTGGAATTTGCTTTAAACCACCTTTCAGGTGATGTACCCTTTGCCGCGGCAATAAAACTCTTGTCTCCTACGCGGCTGGTCTTATAATATTGACACGTACTGTTGTGAAAACACGTAGAAGTGTGCCACTGACAGAGAAGAACTAACGTATATCATCTGAGCGCCACGTCCGTCGCTGACATACTTTAGTATCCCAAAGATCGCGTAGTATCCCTATATAAATAAAGCTCTATCCATCAAACATACCGAGATTGTAGAAGATCATCGATCCAATGACCTTGGACACGTAGAATGTGTGACAAAGGAGATGTGAAAGGAAATGTATTGTAAAATATCTTTATTGCAATGAAACATAGTACTTACAAATTAGTCTACAGAACAGTAGATAGAAGACCTCACTCCAATGAGAAAAGGCCTATGAAAGACTGTGGAGCAAACTATCTTCTTCAAGAGTTGCTTTTACCCAATTGTGGGTTTAATTGTGGCAATCCGCAGTGTGAAGGTTCCATTTTAGGTCAATTCTAAATGAACTGGTACAAAAAAACGCCTGGCTTGCGTTGGAATTTTTGGCTCCAATTTCGGAATTTACTTAGTAGGTTCGCGCCCTTTGGCCCCTGACACTGGATCCTCCACGTGTATGGCCCTAAGAAGGTGTGCACTCATTTCTTGAATTAGTTTACATGTTTCTAGTGAACCGTACTTAGGTGGGAGTGACCTCGGGTCGCGAGGTCACAGTAAACTGAACCAAGGTTGGTCTTCAAAATCATCGCTCTTGTCTGATAGACTGGAGCGGGTTCTGGTCGCAACTGCCTTCGTAGGTTCACGACTCCATCTGGAGAGTAAGCAAGTTTTGTTCCAGTACGACTACCCCCTTGGGACCGCTCAGGACATCCGTGTAAGTACACCGACCGTGGGTCTAACAATACCCTGTTCGTTTTGTGTATCCTGCTACAGGACAGATTTGCGCCCCGGTATTGGGTTGTTTCGTTGGTTGTTGTTCCTATTTTACCCCTTAGTTCTCGGGTATGTTGTCGCTGTGAGCAGAACCCTCGCCCCCGCGTGGTCTGGTTCTTTTCCTCCTTTGGGACACTACACTCGCTGAGTACGCTGTCTACTTCCTCTCACTACACTCGCTGAGTACACTGTCTACTTCCTCTCACTCGGGTTCTTCTCTGATCTCGTTCCTCTCAGGATTCTTCGTATTTACCTCTACTGGTATAGCCAGTATCCACCGTTGGATTTACACCCAACACGCGAGTGGAGTAGAGGGCTCTTCTACTGAGTGCACCCTCCATAGAGAGCAAGGACTCGGACGCCTCGGGAGATAGAGCCCGCACGGGTTTTGCTCCACAAAGACCGCTTGATTTGGACGAAGCAGGAAGTTGGAAGTAAGTTGCAACTTCCCAAATCCACTCCGCTCACAAAGTCAGCCAGAACTCTGTCCCCAGCCACTTGCAATCCGTCCACTACAAAGTCCTGACCGTAGTCCATATTCTACATTATTAATATGATACAAAAGTAAGTACCTCTACTGCCTGCGCTACAAGTGGTAGCATCGCACTAACTAATTCTATTCTAAGTGACGGACAAAGAAGATAAACTTGATACTCTACAGGCGGATATTCAACAATTTGAATTACCACCGTCGCTTGGGGACTAACCAGAGGACATATGTGAAGGTGAAGACTCAGATTTCGAAGAATTATCAATAGAAGAAATACCGATACCGAGGAATGATAAATCAACTACTGCGAATACTGCAATAAGGCGAAATCCGAATATACGTGGGGAGAGCATAACCGCTCACAGGCGCACTACATATCATTGTCTAAGTCGTTCAACTTTACATTCTTCTGCGAGTACTGCCGGTGCTTGTTTAATACTACCTTTGAATACTAAGCGCATTTGCGCACGCTTGAACACATTAACATGCACAAGCGTATGGCACAAGTGTATCGTGCCGCATGCAAATCTCAGAAAGCTCCATCACTAACCAAAACCATCAGTGCCTTGCCGCCGTTTGGTGTCATCAAGGACATTATCAAATCCTTAAAGAATCATTAATTTTAGACACTTTACAACTGCATCTAGTTAAGCAAAATTTATTGATTTGTGCGTTTACACTACTTGAATATCTTGGCACTACAGTAGCCAACCACTAGAAAACCATTGCACAGCATAAGGAAATACAAAATGCCATCCAATAGCAATCCTTAGACAACACTTTGAAACAACCATTAAAGAGATCAGTATTTAGGACATTGTATGTTCCTGTAATCAAACAAATTAGTACAACCAAAGTATCTTCAAGACTATAGTACAATTATTTAGAAGAGTACAATCAGTGTTGCAAGAGCAACCACATCTTTTAAATGAAAATGAAATGATAGAACTACAGAATAGAGTTAATATTTTAGCTCAACAAGTAAATCAGGTAATGCAAGTAAATAATCATTTAACAACTCTTGTAAATCAAAATAATAATCAATCTAGTATACTAAAAGTAGGAAAACCAGAAAACGTTTCAGGTAAATATGAAAGATCTTGGGTACAATCATTGGAAAATATTTTCTCCAACAGAAATGAAGTAGTAAGTGAAGAAAAGAAACTTAAGGGTGCTGTAAGCTTTAAGAGTGGACAAGCACTAGAATGGTGAGAGCTAATAATATAAATAATGGAAATAATATTAATACCTTTGATGTGTTCCGAAGAAGACTGTTAGAATACTTTGAACCCGCAAATAGACAGTTTAATGCATGAAAATCAATATCAAATCTAGAGCAAATGGAAAAGTTCTACTCAGTTAGCTTATATAATAAAGAATTCACTAAATGGTTATTACAAGTTCCAAATATGTCTGTACAAGAACAGCTATTTTTATATAGCAAGGGATTGAAGCATCACATTCGTATCGAACTTGAAAGATCAGAGCCCAACCAATTACAAGAAGCCATGAATACTGCAGAAAGAGTGAATACTATTTACACATCCAAAAGATTTAATTATGGTTATCGTTCATACTGGGGAAAGCAACCAAAGCGCGATAATATTGAAAAACCAACAACGATGGAAATAGGAAACATTCAATAGAATAACAACAGAAGTAATCTTAATAATGAAGAAAGAAGGGAACACATGAAACAGAATTTATGCTTTATGTGTCATAAACAAGGATGTCGTCCTTGGAAACATAGGATGAACTACAACCCAAAAAACTAAACAATCCGGGTTCGGAGAAGACAGCCAGCACCGAATCCGTCGCAAAATTACAATACTAAAAGACAGAAAAAGACAAAAACAATAGAAAACTACTACGAAATGGAAAACCCAATACCATTGCATTATGTGCATTAAATAATAAACCAACAAAGAATAATCTTCTATTCTTCAAGGGAGAATGTATAACATTGGATAAGATTGAAACCTGTAACATCTTAATAGATAGTGGTTGTGAGGAGGTCTGTATCTCCAAGAAATATGCTGACCAGCGTAAACTAAAAAGGAAAGCAAATGATATTAGAGCAGAATTATAGGATGGAACATTAGTCCCAATGGAGCATTTTTTAGGCGTTCTATTTATCAAAATTGGAGAAACTAAGTTTATCATAAATCCTTTCATAGTGGATTTGATAGGATATGTTGTTAATCTGGGAAAGTCTTGGCTACACCAGTACAATCCACATATAAACTGGAAAAGAAATTCAATACTTATTCCTATTGATGGAAAGAACTTTTTTCTGGACGCAGAACCTGTTAAAAGACAGTGCTCCCAAGTTCAACTTCTGGTAAGTAAAAAACAGTTCGCTAAACTCGTACGAATAAAAAAGAGTAAAATATACCTTATGTTAATACAACCAAAAGTGACACGGGTAGTACAAATAAAGACAAAGTTGACCTAGACCCAAAAGGTAATGAACTATTAAAACTCTTAAAAGAATACCATGATGTATTCCCAGATGATTTACCAAAGGGATTACCACCCAAGAGAAATATAGAAATGAAAATTGCACTAAAAGAGGATGCTACACCTAAGATGGGACCAATGTACAAACTATCTCCTGCAGAACTAGAAGAGATGAGGAAACAACTGGATCACTTATTAAGTCATGAATTTATAAGACCAAGTATTAGCCCATGGGAAAGCCCAGTTCTTTTTACATCAAAAAAGGATGGCTCACTTCGAATGTGCGTGGACTATAGAGCAATAAACAAAAATACAATAAAAAACTATGTGCCACTTCCTCGAGTGGACGAACTTTGGGATCAAATAGGAAATGCTAAGTACTTTACTACACCCGATTTGAGATCAGGATATAACCAAATCAGAATACAAGAAGACGACATACCTAAAACTGCATTTCGTACAAGATACGGCCAATTCGAATATCTCGTCACGCCGTTTGGACTAACGGGTGCACCTGGTTGCTTCCAAACCTTATTGAATAATATTTTTAGACCATTTTTGGACAAGTTCGTAATGGTCTACCTCGATGACATTTTAATTTACAGCAGAACAGAGGAAGACCACTTAAAACAAATAAAACTTGTGCTGGATATACTTAAAAAAGAAAACCTATATGGTAAATTATCTAAATGTCATTTCATGAAAGAGTAAGTAGAATATCTGGGTCATGTAATAACCGCGGAAGGAATTTAAGTTGATAAAAAGAAGATTGAAGCAATAACCAAATGGCCAATACCAAAAACAGTCACAGATGTCCAAGGCTTCCTAAATATCTGCAACTACTACAGGAATTTGGTTAAAGACTTTGCAAAAATAGATAATGCTTTAACAGACCTTACAAAACAGAAAAACGGTTTTATTTGGAAAAATGATCAACAAAAGGCATTTGATATACTGAAAAGTAAACTAATAAGTGCACCTATACTGAAATGTGCAGATCCTGTGCTTCCATATGAAGTAACAACAGATGCCTCCTCCACGGGTTTAGGAGCAGTTCTATCTCAGAAAGACAAGAAAGGGAAAAGACCAATAGCATACGCTTCTAAGAAACCTAACGAAGCAGAACAGAACTACGCTATAGGAGAAAGAGAACTGCTAGCTATTGTATTTGAACTAAAAACATGGAGATCATATTTACATTTTTCTAAGTTTAGAATTCTAACTGACCATCATCCGCTTAAGTATTTAAAAACACAAAAGACGTTATCAAGAAAACAAGCAAGATGGGTTGAATTCATGCAAGAGTTTGACTATACAATCTCATACATAAAAGGCAAAGAGAACAAGGTGGCGGATGCACTCTCAAGAAAGAATATGAAAGTTCATAAAACCTCTTCTAGCATCATTAAATCACTCTTAAATAGAACAACAATAAAAATATCCGATGATAAGTTAAGAGAATCGGAAAAAGAATGCAAGAGCAGCCTAAACTTCTTACAGATACTTGAACATCCGAAAGAACCATACAAACGTATGGGGAAACGATTATACTTTGAAAATCGCTCATGCGTACCAGAAGGAAAAATACGAAAGACCATTCTTCAGGACAATCAATGCTCACTACAAGGAGGACACAGGTCATATCAAAGATCCCTTTTAATAATCAGAGAAAAATACTTTTGGGATACAATGAAAAGCGATTTAAAGAGATTTATATCTGAATGTGAAAAATGTCAAAAGGCAAAAGCAATGAACAAGGCTATGCAAGGACTACTACAAAGCTTTCCACCTCATACACGAAAATGAGAAGTGATCTCAATGGACTTTATATTTGACTTACCAAAAAGCAAAGAATATACTGGAATAATGGCTATTGTGGACAAACTCTCCAAACGAGTACATTTCATTCCACTCGATGAAAAAAGTAGAGCACCAGACATAGCCAACGTATTCTACAAAAAAGTATATAGACATCATCGACTTCCGAGGGTCATAATACCAGATAGAGATAACCGATTTACAAGTATACTCTGGGATACCTTGACGAAACTTCTTAACATAAAACTAAACCTATCAACTTCATTCCATCCTCAAACTGATGGACAAACAGAACGTATGTTTAGAACATTAGAAGAAATGATACGATGCTATGTATCCCACACTCAAAGAGACTTTGAAAAGTATTTACCAGGTCTCCAATTTGCATACAGTAATCACGTAAATAGTACAACAACATTTACTCCATTTTTCTTAGAATATGGACAACACCCAATCACAGTAAACGATATTTTATACAGTGATGAACGTAAAGAACAAAATGAAACATCAGAGAAGTTTCTAGAAGAATTGAAGAAAGCAAACGAGATTGCAAAATATGCAATGGAAGTAGCAAATATAGGAAATGCAGACAATGCTAATTGTATAAGAAAAGATATACATTTTCGCATCGGAGGTTACGTACTATTATCCAAAAAGAATCTGATGATACCTAAAGGCCGATCAAGAAAGTTCACACCAAAGTTTATAGAACCATTCAAAATCCTATCTCTTAATTAATTACACACGTCCTAGAAACTTGAAATTCCAAAAGAATATAAATTACTACATCACACTTTCCACATATCATTACTAAAGGAGTTACATAGTAGTTCCAACAGCAAGAGGAATATGGATATTCAAAGATTCATACACAAAGTAAACACATCTCCATCCTACATTACTGGACATAGAATAATAAACGATGAAGCACAGTACCTTCTACGCACATACGATGAAGAATCAGAAGACATATAGCTCAATGAACATGATACACGTATCACGACAGGCTTACTAGATAGTTACAAAGTCCAAACTAGAAGTACTATAAAAGAAAAAAGTACACTCGCATACCTACTTAACTGAGCTTGAGCTTGAAATAAATTAGTAAGCCTATCATCACAAACATACTATGAATATATATCATGTTCAGGAATACGGACCTTTATGGTTCTCAGGGAACTATATGAAGAATCATTTACGACCAAAACTACAAAATCGTTACAGTCAAGCAGTCACCCTTTACGAAATGATTTACATATGCTTAGCATATAAAACAAATAAAGAATTATTATTTAATGAGAAAGATAAAAAAATGCTTCTTGCATTGATTGAAAACTATAAGTCTATGCTTACCGGATTTCTAAACGAAGAATTTCTTATTCAATTCTACTATTTGAGAATTGGAATGTATGGCCATCTACAGAAACATGAAAATTATTTAAAGATAGTTGAAAATGCTATGTCACAAATAGAAAATAATAAAAAAGTGTTCATCAATATTAAACAGGATGATGGGAACACTTATTATATTTATCCAAAAAACGAGAACTAATCCCTTTAAGATCATTATATGATTTGAGGACAAATCAAAAAAACGAATAGAAGGAAAATTGTAGAAGATCATCGATAAAATAAATGTGGACACGTAGAATATGTGATAAAGAAGATGTGAAAGGAAATGTATTGTACATTATCTTTATTGCAATAAAACATAGTAGTTACAAACTGATCTACAGAACCGTAGATAGGAGACCCCACTGTAATAAAAAAGGTCAATAAACGACCGCTTGCTTTGGACGAAGCAGAAAGTCGGAGCAAAGCGACTTCCCAAATCTACTTCGCTCACAAACTCAGCCAGAAATCTGTCCCCAGCCACTTGCAATCCGTCCACCACACAGTCCTGACCGTAGTCCATATTCTACATTATTAATATCATACAAAAGTAAGTACCTCTACTGCATGCGCTACAGAGATGGACTCCTGGCAGATTCCAGTGCTGATTATATTTGCTTGCGACAGAGGTCCCCCTATGCCCCACTATGAACTTCTCTTACTTGAAAGAACCCCATGCGTCAACTGCACCCGCATGGCAATTGATTTATTCATTTTTATAAAAAAGGAATTTTCCGGCAATCTGCTTTTCTTCACGCCACGTTCTTGAGGGTTGTTTGATCTTGGCAAGTAAACGAGCGGCGCGTTGAAGCTGCGGTTTCTTGTCGCACAGTCCTTACGCCTGAGCCACGCTTCCCACATCCTATGTCGTCGGCAGAAAACACGCAGCCCACGCCGGAAGTTTTTATGACTTTGGAAGACTATCCGTTCTCAGGTAAGGGTTACTGAGACGAAAGTAAACGTGCAAAGAATGTCAATGACAAGCGATGGCTTCATCAAGTACCCAGAATTGCTTATTGGACCTGATTTGTGCAAACTAAGTGATCATGCTTACGACTCTCTAGTGTATCAAATTTCTGAAGACGCTAGCAGTTCAAGCGTGGAAACTTTTGTTCAAGATCAGCACGTCAGCTCACGAGCTCATATCGTTTTCCGCGTCGGCAGCGATGATGTCTTGCGCGTTAAATTAGGTCAGAGTGAACACCAGATAAAAAGTGTGTCGGATCTACCGGGAACATATCGAGTTTTGCGTCCCAGCAACTCACGAAAGCTGTCGAGCAGACAATTGAGAGTGTACAGAAAATGGAGTCAGTTTCTTATGTCAGTTCAGGTGTACTTTACTGGTCCTTTTGCCTGTTTGAATCACATCACAGGCGCTTCCCCCGATTTCCAGGCACAAGTTGAAGCCGATAGACCTCTGCCGATCCACATAGATGAAATCCCAAACGGGTTGCTAGGTTTCAAGGTCCTTTCATTGGGACTGAGCAGAAGTATCGGAAGGAGGATCTACCATGTCTCGCACAGTGGAAATGTGAACCTGGGGCAAGTATACAACGAAGTTCTATATCTCGGAAGTGGTAGACTGCGCAGCGTATATTTTGAGTCAGATAGTTCGTCAGATGATGACTGTATGGGAGAAGGAGAAGACGAGGAAGCAGCTGACGACATTTGCGATTGTGAAAACTTGGTATTGCGCTACAGATAGGTAGCTGCAAAGTACAATCTTGAAGTATTCGCCGATCAGTACTTCGCGATGGCCTTCAACACCAAGCTAAAAAGAGCAGCATAGAAGATGCTGAACGTAGGACAGTGCTCCACGCCTGCCGCAAATACCCTTTTACAGGGTTTATGGATGTTGCAGAGACATTTCACTTTGAGGCATTGCTCCGTCCTAAGCCAAACACGTTGTATCGAGGGAGGTGAGTGTATCGAATAGCAGCACTGCGGCTACGGGATCTAGTAGATTTTGATGCAAAGGTATGGAATGGAGAGTATAACGTCATTAGAATCGACGTGCGCCGCCGATACATGACAACCAGAAGGGACGTAAGAAAAGTGCGAGAAATATGTCGCCTAGGGAGCGGTGTGTGTGACATCACTCGTAAGTCGCAGTTGTCCATACAAGAAGTACATCGGCTCTCTCTTAAAGTTCCAGTTTCGCACACTAACCGCGTTTTCGGAGCTTGCTATGCACACCGAAGGGGAGTGTATACCGGGGAAAGGACGGAGAACGAACCAGGATGCATTTGTTTGGAGAACGCTTTGAAGCTTCGAGGTGTCGTAGGCGTTATATGCAACCACTTTGGCACACCGATACGCGAGACGCGCTCTGGGTTGTTCCCTACTATCGAGGCTCGTAACGGGTACGCTCATATTTGTTCTTGGACGAAAGGGGACACGATGTTGCCGAGTGGAGTAGATCTTGACACAAAGATTGCAGGGTTCATCAGACCATAATATGCGAAGTTAAACGCATGAAAAACATGCAGGGAAGACTTGTGGTGAACAGTCAGAAAACGTCGGCCAAACATCGGGAAAGAAAAATCACGTAGAACGAATGGTACTGTATTGCAGTGCAATACCATTCATTCTACGTGATTCTTACATTCTTGCAATAATTGCACGGTTAGTCGTGTCGTCCATCCCGACAAGCGCCGCGTGTGGCTGACGGCTGTGAGCCGCTGGGGCCCCTCTCCGACCGCTTTCAGGATGCTCGTCAAAGTGCCATGTCCCGTAGTACTCGACGAGCGCATTTCGTTATGCAAAGTAGAGAAGAGACCCCCCTGATACAGAGCAACTGAATCTGTTTTCATCCTCCTTCACACGGCGGGATATATACTTGCAAGATGTGCAATAATCCGTTTCCGATGCCAGAACCGCTGACCAGAGGTGGGGCCATGAAACTCGTTGATCAAGCTTACTATTACTGATTCCAGTAAATATTCGAACAGCACAGATCGTTGTGCGTTACGGTTGTTTATTACTCTCTCCGTTTCGCCCTGAACCCGTCTCCTTCCACGCTAACCAACGAACAGTACTACCGCTCCGGCAGTCGAACCGCCAGCCGTGACCAGCAATGCCGCCGCGTTAACCGCGTTTAATGCCGTGCTACGCGCTACGTTGGAGCTTCTCTCCACGCAGCCCAACGTTCAGGCGCGGCGCAAATGAGCGCGCACGCACCACTGCCGGTGCGGAAAGTCGTTCAACAAGAGGGAGCGTCTCCGAAGACACAACCAGCTGGTGCACAAGATGGGGCCCATGGGGCAACAGTTCCATTCGGCAGTGCCAAATTGGCACCAAGCACGGCAGGCAGGTGCACCTTGGCTCGCTCTACACACGTGTGGCGCACCACACGTGTACACCACCGCCATACCTGTGTCCAAGCTCGCTGCAGTAGAGAAGTGCGCGTTCGAATTGGAACGCTGCTCCCCATCAGCTCTGGTTTGTTTGTTGTGCAGTGCACAACAAACAAACCAAAGGTGATGCACAATGTGCACGTGCGCTGCCTCCCACTGCAACTCAGGCGGTGTTTAAACAAAAGTGACTTTCACGCTCCAAAAGAGTGAATAGTTTACAATTTATAAAATAAAAGGCTGTAAATTGAAGTAAAAGAGACCCCTATTGACCCCTAATCAAACACAGGTCCTAACATTAGTCTAGTCTGTAGGAATATCCTATTTCACATTTTCCAACCATGATCTCTCTAGTTAACAACAGCCATCCAAATTCTTTCGCAAACGACTCACCTTTTTCCACATGCATCCTATCTTCATATCCGTGATTCTACATGGCACGCGTCGAAAAGCAGGGCTAAATCACGCTAAATAACACACTGCAAACTTCATTTCCCGTAGACATTTTTCTACAAAAAGGCACGTTTTAACATCTGTAACTCGTCAAAGCATCACTTTTGAGTCCATTACCAACTTTTTGAGCTACAAAAGGTTCAAACGTATATATTGCATGAGCTGTATATCGTTTTATAGATTGGTGCTCTTTCTATCTCCTTTCATATCAAAAAATGAAAAAATAGGAGGATGATCTGAACCTCTAACCTTTTCTACTAAAATGCGACGAAGCATATCTCTGAGCAGACGTGCAGGTGAACCGATTGATATAATACATCAATAGTTCTGAACGCAACGTTCGACTGTGTAAAGTGTTTTCAAAGATACTTGCAACGCATTGTTTAAGATACTAGCCCTACTCGCAATTTAAGACTAGTCAAAAGAACTGAAAGAGCTTTAAAACGGATTAAACTATCTGGGCCACACATTAGCCTATTCACTGGCTGTCTCGGAGGAATTAATGGAATTACAGTTGGGATAAAGCCATCTACGTTCAAAACTCTGAAATATTGGTGCCGAAAGGGTTACTACGCCATTCTTGTTTATAGTGCAACGCGAAATGCGTAAAAATTGCAGTGATGCTACTCATAGGAGTGGGACGCGGTTACGGCGACTGCTGTACAGTATATGAGTTGTACCGGTACAAGTTGATGACAATAGGATGGTGTACTGTGTGAACCTTCACCAGGGAAGGCAGGAATCTAGAATGGATTGCAGGATGAATGGACGCATGTACGCGTGTGCAACAGTACCATGCTCTAGTGTTATTTTGTACTTTGTTTGACCTCTCAGAGTGCCTGACACTGTCCTAGCCACGTGTGTGGACTGAAGGAGGTGTGTACTATTGTATTTAACTACAATAATTTACTATGGTAGTTTACGTACTTAGTTGAGCGCAACTTCGTCGTCGCGAGCACTAAGTAAAGTTAACCCGAGACTTCGGTCATTCATAAATGTTCATTTTGACCTGAGGTATCTGGCTGTGGATTGTGACGTCGTTGCGCCGTCACTAATTCTAGCTGAGGGTCACTGCATTCGGTTCGCTCAATTCACCCGCTCGGTAAACCTACAGATACTCTTTGTTGTAATTTTCGTGTGAAACTATCAACCGCGTGGTACTGATATCCCCTCTGTATTGGATAGTCTGTGCGCTACATCTCGTGCATGTGCACCATCCGTCAGGTGTTTTTCCGCTTTCCGCACGACCGGCCGGGTGGTTTTTCCCCGTCCTTGGAAGGCATCCTTCACCGGGCATATTCTAAACCACCGCATCGCGTGGCACACCCTTCTTTGGTTTTACCGTCTTTCTGGCTCCGGTTCACCTTTCTTTATCCACCTCTGTAGTCAATCTGAAATACTTACGGAATTACGCCCATATTACAGGTATAAAGAAGGCTTTCTCACTGGGTCTGCCTCCACAAGGAGCAAGGCCTCGGGCACCTTGAGTGTGATACCCAACCTTCGGCTTTTTCAATACACTTTTCAGGCAGTGGTAGACTCTAGGGGCAGATTTTTATTTGTTTCTGCAAAATGTGTTCGGTCTACTCATGACTCTTTTTCGTACGCCTCTACAAAACTTTCCGAGTATCTAAATACCCGGAACCTCACCGTAGAATTTTGGATTGTTCAGGATGAAGCATATGTCTGTACTGATAATCTTATTACACCAATACCGGCTTCACAGGTGTCCTATTGGTATGAGAAATTGTTTAACCTTTTCTTAACTTCCTTGCGCATTCACGTTGAGCAGGCTTTTGGCAGGTTGGTTGCAAGATGGAGGATACTGCAGAGTTATCTGAACTATTCGGTGAGTATAAGCGCAAGCCTTATTATTTTATGCATGAAACTTCAAAATGTTTGCATCGATGAAGGCGAAGAAAAGCTGTGATCGTTTTCTGTACGAGAAGTCGAAGACCTCGAAAAAGATGTGCTGCACTGGTATGCTATCTGTCAAGAAAGCATTGGTATGATGGCATCTACCGGAGATGAAAGGCCTTCTAGTTTACTGGTGGCACGCCCTACTATGAAACGAAGTGAAATGGGCGAAATAATGCCACGCCACAAACTGGATCCCCCAGAACTGACAAGAGTGCCGGTTCTCTGATGACCATTGACAAGAAAATTGCTGTGCGTGGAATTTTCAGGCTCGTATGCATCACTCAAAACTATTTCCGTTTTGTTATCTGACAGAAATTGACTTCATTTGTCGTTACGCTCCCCGAACAGTGCAATGGTCTGTGATCTTTGTCGGAGCCGCCACCTTCTGGTCCAGGTGCATCTGTTGGTTGTTTTAACATGCAGCGCAATTGATTTGTAAAGCTAACCTTGAACATTTTTTGTGCCGTTCTTGAGCTTCATGCAAAGGAAAGTACAGGACAGAACGTAAATGAAAGGATTGGGTCTGCGTTTGCCAAGAGACGACATTGAAGTTCTGTATACAACTATAGTATGTTCGCATGATCAGACTTCTATTCAGTGTATGAGGAATTCTCGAGATTTCATCGGACAGGTGTGGGAACACAATTTGCTACACTGGCATCTACTTACCAGCCATATCCTATGGCCAGTCCACCATCATTATCTAATTCTGCACATGTTACACCGGACGTTACCATTTTTGATCAAGTAAGCTCCATCTGTTCAGGAAATTTCATACCTGGGCAAAGATCTGATACGTCTAGTCCCTATTCTAGAGCACCTTAGCGAGTCTCTTCGAATAGCTCTGTTCCCAGATTACTTGGATCTTCACACGCAAGAACCAAAGCGCCGTCGAATTCTTCGGTTTCAGGGAGAAGGGTATCTGCAAATACTTCAGCTGTGAAGCACCTCACAAAGCCACTAATATTAACTGCTACGTCGCATCTGCGCATGGCTTTTTCGGCTGGTCTTCCGGCTGTCCTCTTTTCGGGATGAGTTCCAACCAGCGTCAATGGGTACGATTTGTAGTAGAATACTATGTCTTTTGGCCAACTGGGGTAGCAGTCTACTAGGGGGTGGTAGCAGCAGAGAGCCAGCCACTGGGGTGACAATCCACTGGGTCTACTAGTGATGCGGGCACCAATGGGCAGCGAGGCGCAATAGGCGGGCGCTATCTCAAGTCCCTACAGGTTGGGAGAATGGTAGCGATGGCTTGGAGGCCTTTGCAGTCCTACTGGCTGCATATGGTGGCAAGAAGACGGTGAGGGTGCTTGTCTTTGCGCTTCAGAGATCGGCGGCACTCGAGCCAACCTATATTGCTGGCGAGGCGCTCTGACCTCAGCAAATTATCCTAACAAATTACATAAAATTAGCTACATAATAAAACCTATGGCCACAGTGCCTTGGCACTCGCACTGTCCCCTCGTATGTCCAACATAAGCACCCAGCTTGGCCACGTGGAATTTATTTCGGCCAGCAATGTTCTGACCTCTGCCAGCCCAACCCCATGGTTACTTCACCCCTGCACCTGCCCAATGGTCATTCTTCTACACAATTCCGGAAACCATCCCAATCAACAAAATAACAAGTCCTCTGTTTCAGAAGAAGTTGAACTTTCAACCGAAGCAAAAAATACTGGAGCCATTTAACTCTACTCATCCTCAACTGGTTACGGAAATTGGAGCTATAATATCTTCTTCTAGTAACAGTGACATAATATTTGCCAATCTGTTTCCGGATCCTGATATTCATATGCTATGGATTGAGATGGAAGCGGCTGTGAATTTTTGTATCACAGCCGAAAAAGCTGTTGTGGCGGGTGCCCAAGGCCTTTTGTCGAAGGGGATTCTAATATGTATCTTGAAGCTCATGTTTTCATTTTGGAAGGTTTACATCTTTGTTCTCGGAACGCTAGTATTTGGGGCTAGTTTGGTATGATTGAAATATTTCATCCGAAAATTCTGCAGAAAATGAGGGATCACGAATGCAGAGGTAATTTTCGTTAATTTTATAGAGTGCCAGCTAGTTTTCGCATTCGTTTCTAGCACAGATTCTTCCATATTATGAATGCAAAATGAATGCAAAAGACGCCGCTAGTTTACCGTAGAGTTTTGTATTACGTTCGGTAGATGTGAATAACAGGTCTGGAGCTTAAGAACTGCACTTACAAACGCATATCACGACGACACCCATCAAAACCCCTCTCCATCGCGAGAAGGCTGAGTTTCCGTCTCCAGGAACGTCAGTTTGAAGAATTCGTCCGGTACGCTCTCCTCCCTCTCCTTCTTCACTCTCTTCCCCCAACGTCCACCACGCCTCTCCTCATCATCCACATCATCCACCTCCCATCTCCTCTTGCGCTGATCACCCAAGATCCTCTCCGCCTCCCTCGCCGCCTCTCCTACACTTCTAAGCCCACGAGTTTCTTAGAAAACGCTTTTTTCCCCTCCTTCCCTCCACCCAATCCACGTTTACTGCATCCCTTTAAGTCCTCTCTCACAATCGCCCTCTTCTCGCCAACCCTCCCCTTGCACACCTCCTCCTCGCTCGGCCGCAAACCGTACCCCCTTCTTCTCTACTTTCCCATCAAATCCCCCTTCTCCAGGTCCCAAGCTTATTTCATTTCTCTTCACATACCTAAAACCACCCACCATCTTACCCTTCGTCGTCACAGTCACGGGTGAGCCCCGCCGTCGACAACCACTCTCCCCAACTCCACCTCCCCTCTTCACCAACTTCTCCACCTCCCGTGGCGGCGCCTGAAACTTTTTCTGCTCCTTCCTTAACCCTCCAACCTCTCGAACAACAAACACTACAATCTTCTTCGCTATCTAACGCACACCCTTCTCCACCTCCTTCCCCACCTCCCTCTCCATCGCCCTAGAACACAACGCCAGCATTCCCTCCAACCCTTCCTCCTCCGCTTCCTCCTGTTCCCGCTTCTTCCGCATCCCCACATCCACGGATTCCTCAATCTCCGCAAAGAACTGTCCCCGGTGCGCGATCCACGGACACTCGTTATCTCAAACATAACACAGCTCAAAGAAAGCGGTAAGGATCAAAAGAAGCGGTAGAGATCGAAACAAAATGACAGCACCCGGTGATAACCTCACGTGCCAGCTGGTCCCGCGCATTTACTTCTCCGCCATTTTACCCCCTTCTAAAAAGCCCCATACACTGTATTTCAAAATATCTAGTGCTTTCCGCTTTTACTTTCAATTCTACGCCACCTAATAACCTCTTTCATATCGTCACTCCCTCTATGCACCCCAGATGTACCCCTTCAATGCCCAATAAACTCATATTCTTTACGTCTACCGCCATCCCACAGCCCTCATTCACATAAAACTCATTATATCTTCTTCAAAACCCTTTCCCCCTCTTCCGGGCACATTTTCGACCTCTTATACCACTTCTACAAGAAATTGTTTCTCATCTTCTTAGTCCTCAGTTCTAAATATTTTGCGTTGAATATGAACAGAAAAACGTTCAAAACTCACAGAACAACCGTTTGGTGCTGCCTTTAATCTTCCTTCATCTATTCGCCATCATCTATTTCAATAAAGGTATTCTGTTGCACATAAAAGCAGACACACCTGCCCGTTTTCTCCCTCTCCCGTTCTCAATCAACAGTTCCGCCATTGACCTAGCAGCTTTAAACATGGTCTTCGAAAACTTTCGCTCTCCAAAATACGTCGTCCTCTACAATGACGTTCGAGCAACTCTCAGGTTCGACATTCTCCCCAACAAAACCTACCTTTATTCCAACAATTGCTTGAAGCTATAGTAATGCAGGGACACAAGCAAGTCACATCTTTCAGGCGCAGTATCCGTTCTTATTGATGAATTGATAGCCAAAATGACCAATGTTAACCACTTCCTCCGCGAGAGCCCCTCTGACCCCCGCTTTTTGCAAAATCACCTCCTATTACTAGAACTCCCCTACCTTCGACACATATCCAACTACATTCGTTCCTCTCAAACTCTTTCTAACAATCCATTTCATATGGCAAGTCTTCTTTGTCTACTGATTTTCACCTCCCTCCTCTCCTTCACCTTCGGAACTCTCTATGTTGTTTTGAAACCAGTGATCATCTAATTCCTTCTATCCAGCCATTCGTCCTGTGTAGCAGAGACTGGATATACCATACTCTACAGTATCATCGAGACAGTACTACAGTACATAGTTTGTTGTTCGACGTTGCATTCTTCCTTCACAAGGAGTTTTTCGGGTCCCTCTCTTTCTGCCCAATAAATCCCATTCAATATTATGGCAGACTATGCACCATCAGCGTAAGACTCGCAGTATGTGCCATAGCTGGACTCCTCGCCCTAAACGCGAACATAGTTGCCGCCTACGAACTGCTACCAACGCCAGCTTCCCTAAGCTGTTCTATATGGAATGCCTCCATTTAGTTGTTTCCCGGCGGATTCTTCTTTGCCCTCACAGTCTACTTTGTCGACAGATTGGCCGTGTAAGCCCTCACAGGCCACAAGTTCAACAACAGAGTTCTTCTCCCATATTCGCCACACTATCTGTCCAACATCATACAAATTTCTAGATCAACGGCCTGGCATTCTCTTCGAAGAGCATTGTTCCTGAAGGACATTGTAATCACCACTCGCACCTTTCTTCGTGGATTTGTGCCAAGATTTTTCGCGCACTTCACTTCTGAGTCCATCCAATCTTCTGCCTTTTCAACCCACAGATGCATAGATGTTTCTCTCCACTCGTCAATAAAACTATATTCATTCTTCTCCTTGTCTGCTCCAGCACTATGGACTACGAAATCAAATATAGATTCAAGCGATATATTGAAGCTATCAGAACGAACGCCAGACCCGCCAACCTCTCGTTTCCTTCCGTACAAATAACGTCTAGAAACGCAGACCAACAATAAAGAATACCTTCGTTGTCCCAGCCCCTTCATCTTCTATCTTCCGCATTCCCTTCCAGTCAGCGTCTTTGCACGGCTGTTAAGAGTTAGGATATGTGAGCTACATACTATGCTTCTCTTCTATACCTCATTTTGGAGGGTTTTTGTATAAATATACCACTCTTTATTGTACGCGGGTGAGTTCATTGTACGTTTTAAAAAGAAAGTGAGCTTCAAGTAGGATATCCAATGCCAAGGTTGTCCTTATACACTCCATACACGGTAAGAATTATATTTGGTTCATTCTGATTCAGAAACACATTCTACAGTTTGAAGCATATTGCAGTATTGAAATATCAAGCTGCGTACGTGTAAAGCTGTTTAGATGTCGCGTAAGTACTGTTTTAGTAGAAAATTGGAGATCGAAATATTTGAGGATGTGTTAGTGTCGATACTAAGCATCTCGCGTACTATATAGCGACTTTGTTCAGAGCTTAAGATATTTTCCCGATGTCGAGTTAGTACATTAGAGATGAAGAACTGCGCAATCTTTTGAATCACATGGAAGTCCTCAAAATGGCGCCCAGAGATGAAGCAGATGGGTATGAGGGAACAGAAGAGAAGAAGAAGACTGTTGGGCTAGGAGAGCTGGAAGTTGAAGTAGTGGGTGCGAATGCAGGAAAAGATGCAGGTGGTGGACCGGAGCACAGATTCGGGAAGGATACGAAGGCCCAAGTTAAGGCTTTAAGTGCCTCGTTGAAGTACAGTTTGTATACTTGTACGACAGATGTAGTGTTTGAGTATGGTGGCCTGTCTTGGAGTGTTTCTCATGGTGGGAATCCATTGAACGTGGTTAATATTGTTCGAAATCGGATGACAATGGCAGTGGTCTTGATGGCAGATCGTGTGGAAGGGATCTTGGAGTGCTTGGTGAGGGAAATAGGGGCAGTTCATCGAAAGAACAATTCTCTAGAAGACAGAGTGAATGTACTTGAAATGCAGCTTAGACAGGCCGTTTATATTCAGGTGCACCTGAAAAACAGGGTGATTGGAGGACCACATTGGGCCAGTGGAGCAAGCGGTGCTAATAGAAGCTGCCTAGGGACGAGGAAAAGAATGGGAGACAAGATTGAAGATGTGGAGCGAGATACTCTCTTGAAGAAGAAACTTTGACAGGTTAAGACATATATTTCTGATGACGAAAGAAAAGGACGATTCCTAGCTCTTACGTTCATTACGATATAAAGGAGACAATGCTTTATTTACGCCGGTAGTAGAATGTATCTGTCATCGCTAATTATCTTCTTCCATATCCTCATCTCCCTTCTCACCCTCTTCTTGAGTATAAATGGCGTCGTCCGCATTATCATTTACATCTTCATTAGAGTCATATTTGCCATCACTTTCATTTTGGGGGTACTCATCGTCGTCTAGAGGTTCTTGCGACACTCTGTCATCATCGTAGCCCTCTTCGTTATCCCCAACTCCTGGCAACAGAATGGTTCCTTTCGTTCCGCTTTTGTCCTTCTGCATTAAGTCCTCGTCCCCCACAAACCTGGGTCTAAAACTCGATTGAAATTGAACCGCATCCGGTAGCTTGTAGTCCTCAGGTACCATGTATACATGGTAACGAAAGGGAAAATTCTGTGCCCTGATCGCATCTCTACTCCCTGCCCCCGCATGGGACACATCTCCTCTTCCAATGAATATAGATAACGGTGGAATTAAGAACTACCTGGTCGCGTATTCTCAAGAAACCGCTTCCAAATCCGCATTCGTTGTCACCAAATTCTTATGAGACCTCTCGCACACCCACAATGGAAACGAGTACTCCAATCCTAGGCATACACAGATCTGGCCCATACGTGCATCTAACAACGCCCGCCTCTTCACTACCCAGTGATTATCCGTCATTCATTCCATTTCATCCGCGACTCCCCTCCGTGTATTCATATACCTCGTAGACCCAGACAGTCTGTCTGCTTTATCAGCTGCGTCCCCGGCATTGAAAATGAGGTTCCAGAGCTCTTGATTCTCTGCTTCTCGAAGATCTTGTTGGCGATTGAAATTCTCCGCGAAGAACCCAGGCAGCTTCTCACTCACATCACCATCCATCAACTCACTCATAGCATGCAGCCTGCTTCTCATTCCTTCATCGGTTCCAAAACCGTCCAGCTGACAAACTCCTCGCTCTTTCAACTCGCTTGTCTTCTTCTCAAATTTCATCATGGTGTAGTAGTCCTTCTCCACCATGCACTCCAAGAGACTGTTCGCTACTGCATCGTTGAGAACCAGCGCTGCTTCTTCAGACGCTTTCCTTTCCTTATTCCTTTCGCTCAAAAGCTCCTGGAACGCACCATGCCAGAAAACTGCGTGAGGAACATCCCTCATGTCGTTTGGGCCAAGAAAATGGCTACGGTTCTCCTTGGGAAGATGTATCCTGTTCATCCACGCGTACATGCCCTAACAACATCTGCAGTTGCTTTGGGCCACCTGCTGGGCAAAATTCTAACATACTTGAGCCAGCTCAAGTCCCCCACATCGGTATCCTCCACGGCCTTTAGCAATGCTTCTGGAAGAATCTGAGGCACTTAATCATCAAACGTCTTGTTGTTTGGATCGTTCGTGTCTTCATCTTCTCCCCCCTCGTCGTAACTCAAAAGCAGTAGCTCATTCTTTCTTAAGAAGTTGCGTAGTTCACGTCCTCGCTTCTGCTTCAGAATTTTGATGACAAAGTCAGGAACATCATCGGTTCTCTGGCTTTTGCATCGGTGTCCACCGATTCAAACAACAGCTCCTCACCATCCTCTCTTGACCAATCATCTGCCAGTTCCTTTGTTTTCCGGACCTTTCTGTTCGTCTTGCCCAGCGTAGATCCCACAGAAACCATCCTCGTGGAACCTCTGTCTTTCAAGTTGCCCAGAGCCTTCTTCTTACTCCCCCTCGCGGGCGACCACGAATAAATAGCTTGAACTACGCTTTGCTCTTCTGTCTTCTGAACAAGTACAGGTACGGGAAGGACAGGACTTGGATTTGGCTTTTGAAAGTCCATACGGAACGTCGCTCCTCATCTCTTCTTCAGATTCGTCAGCCTCTTCGATATTTTTCCTTCCCACATGGTAGGAGTGGCCCCCTTCTAGAGGCGTGCGGTGTTTCTGACCATATAATCTCGAGCAGGAACAACCAGGGACCCTATCACAACCTCAGCTTTGAACACGGTGTCAAGCCCTATGTTCTTCGTCTTCGCCACTTCTCCAAATAGGTTGTAAGCTTGCTCACAACATCTGAAACAATGCAACTCATGTCCGGAAACCCGCCCAATGCAGTCATTTTTAATGCTCTTCGCACGTCATAGTGTACCCGTGAGGCTTCCAAAGCGAATTGTATCCTGTCTCCCTTCAGTTTGAAGAACCTGTCACTGGAAAAGTGCGTCATCCCCAGCTCCAGGTACTTGAAGCACATTTCCTTCATTCTCGACATGAAGTTTTCGTCGGTGAAAATTCTCAAACCCATGTCCGCAAACCGCAACATGTTTTTGGGGTTTGAAGTCCCTATCACCTTGCCCTTAAACAGTGCACCACGTAGCATTGTGCGCATGACTTTCTTGAAGTCCACGTTCGTCTCCTTCTCAATCGTTTTCATAAACGAATGAATGGAGTAGAGCTTGTCTCGAAATGACATCACTCTAGCCACAGTAACCGTATCATTCAGCACATTTCCAATCCAAATCACTTGAGATATGGTCATTGGGATCCCATCACGTCTTCTCCAAAACGATACACTGAACCGGGTGCAGATATCCTGAAGATTTTCATTTGTTTGCCTCTGCCCGAGATATACATTCAAGCAGGGTAACTCGTCCACCAAATTACAGTCAACTACAATTCGGTTCCCTTGAAACCATTCATCTCCCGGATTCTTCGTACCGATATTAGTGACACTCAGATTCCCAGCCGACTCCAAGATTCCGTAGAGCTCTATTTGCTGCTCTACTTCGTTCTTGTGGATGAGGCCCAGTTCTTGCACACCGTCATGCAGAGGCTTAATGATTTCAATGTCTAAAACATACGTATCGTATGTGTAGTCGTTCATATCAAAAGAAGAATCCAGTATACTGTCGTCCACATCATCAGGAGGTAGCTCATCTCCCTTATCGAACAAGTCAACTTCGGCCTCTGAATCCAATGCTTTCGAACCCAAGAACTGCCGCTCATCATAATCAATTCCTTCTTCCTCCCAGCCAGGTTGCTCTGGGTATACAACCTCCATCGGTGCGCTGCTTCCTGCCTCCATAATTGCTTCTAAGGCTTGGGTCTGATACGAAAATTGACTCTGACCACCACTGCCTGCATCAATCGCATTGCCGGCAGTTCCCTCAGCCATTCTTAAGGCTTTCAGGGGTGCAGAAATGGCATTCTCTGGTCTCTGTAACTTCGGTACACTTCCTCCCCTGCTGGCTCCAGGGTTTAGTGGAGGCTTCGCCGCAGTCACGATGGGACTCGCGCTGTTTTCTTTCTTCGGATCGCTGAGTCTGACCACCTTCGCCTTTCCGGTGGAGTTGGTCGTCTTCACATTGGAGTGCAACGCACCCTTGCGTATTTCATCACCGTCGTCGTGACTGAAGCTATCCAATTGCGTCGGCTTCTTCGCGTTGGCGTTTCTTACGGTGTTCTCCTTCAACTTCTTTGTGGACAAATTTTTGGTCGGGGCGGGAGTCTGGACGGAAGACCGTTTTGCAGCGGAAGTGGAGGGAGTGGAGGCTGTGTCACCAGAATGTTGCATCATGTTCACGTCCCAGCAGTAGAAAACGTTGCTTCCCATATCTACCAGAGTGTTCGGAACGTTGTCACTGGTCTTGAACTGATACGGGCACTGCATTTCTTTGCCACCCTCAATCAGCACCTTCCATGTGACGCCAAGGTCCTCTGTCGGCTTCCCCTTCAGTTCGTGCCCATGCGAAGTTCTCACCAAGTTCGCACCAGCACCAGAATCAACTCTAACAAAGGCAGTCTCCACGCTCTTCTTCTCCCCATTTGGTACACGGACCACCATGGTCACCTTTTCGCTTGGGTTTGGCCCCAAGGGTGGGTCACTGGGCTGCTTTTCGCCGCTGCACGTTTTCGGCATTGCCCTATACGACGGTGTTTTCCTCGCTTCCCGCACGGAAATGCTTTGTCTGGTAGACCTCCTAGTGTGCTGACCTCGTTTACAGTCTTGCGAATCATGATGTCACAAAACGTGAAACTGAGGTACGAAACCTTTGGATAAGCGACACGGAATCGCGTAATCTGTTGCAGATGGTCGCAAAATCAGCGCGTGCTGACAGCTGAATTTAACCCTGAGCGAAGGCTGAGATTCTCTTTGTGTCCTTTCAGTCGGACGAGATGCTAAGGTGGCACGGAGAAGTGGATTCGGTGAGTACGCTCAGAATCCTTTGCGGAGGGAGCATTCAGGTGGCCCTTTCCACCTCTTCTCCAACTTCCTCCTACCACTTTTCAACGCTTCATTGCTGGCACTGACCCCCAGGCCGGCGCAACTGCGCCGGGTGGACGGTCTTGACATTGTGGGTAGACAATGTCAAGAGCGACTGCCCTAAAGTTTATCGAAAATCAACCTTCTGGTGTCCGTGCTTGACATTGTCGACGGACAATGTCAACAACATCCACCCGGCGCAGCTGCGCCAGCCGAACTAGAACTTTAATTGGGTGAACTGCGATGAAGTCTCCGAATTTTCACTCCTCCTTCCACTGTTCACTTCCCAACTCCCTCATTTCGAACAGAATCCTCCGAATCTTCCCTTCCTCTTCAGATCCCGATTTGGAAATCAACTTTTTGAGAGTTTCATTTGACGTGAATATTCGGAACGGGCGTCTTCGTCCTTTGGCTGACAGGAAGCATCTCTTGCGCAACCATTCAAACTCGAACGCAATCTTTCGTGCATCTGTGCATCTCCCGCCGAAATTACACCCATGTCGTTCTGCTCCACTAAAGAGGAGAGTATCTCACGTGCAACCGTGATACGGCCTAGGGCTCCTGCACAACCACCCTCCGACATGAGCATTTTGGAGAGCTTCACAACCATCTGGAAGGTGTTTATCTCCGTCTCTGATGCGTACGCCGAATCGAAAGGCTCCGGGGTCCTAAATGCGATGTCACATTCGAGAAGATTGTAGATTTTATGCTACAGAATCGTCGAGCAAATTCAGAAGTGGTCGGATTGTTGGAAAGATTCTTTGGTTCCTCCTACACCTCCTAAAGGTACGAAGAGGTTACTGTTTGTCTTTGCACATCTGTGCAGGGTCCGATGCAGTACGTCCGACAGGTTTATCGATACAGTGCGCGAAACTCCTTTAAGCACACCCACCAGACTGCTCATAAAAGCGTTTTAAAGGTGCAAGCATGACAATAGTCATGCTTTCATAATGGTAAAACGGGTGCCCAACACGACAGTGGTATGTGTTTGACGCAGTTCCGTTTCATACCGAGTACAAACTAAAATAATACAGCGAAATAGGTTTAAGCACGCGAAATAAGTTATGAAACATGTAATAAAACTGCACGCCTTTATTGTTCTAGTACTTTGTAGCACCACCACGCTTGTCCATCACAGCTAACAAGCGTCTAGAAGTAGATCAATACAGTTTCTGGATGTAGTCTCCTGTGAGACTGCGCCATACATTTAGAATAGAGTCCTTAAGATTCTCGACATTATCAAACCGCTTATCATTTGCGTAAACCTTCCTAGCCATTAAACCCCAGATTTTCTCAATTATATTAAGGTCTGGGGACTTAGCAGGCCATGAAAGAAGCCGAACTTGATGTTAAAGTAGCCAGTTCTTTGTGAAAGCAGAACGATGAATAGATGCACCGTCCTGTTGAAACACCCAAGTTGACATAGATCCAAATACTTCTGCATTCCAAGGTAGTAGTCCAAGCTCTAGGGTATCACAATACTTCTTAGTGAAGTGCAATGCCCTCAGAGAGGGATTCTTGGTACTTGGTTGATTTCCCGAATGTTTCGGTAATGTAGTCATTGCATGAACTACGACCACTAATAGTGGATTTGACACGTAGGACACGGAAGAGTCAATTGGCGGTTGGCCACAGTAGTGGGCATGAACCACCAAAGTGGAGTAATTTAGTTAATTCTATTTATTATTTTGACACCCATTTCTGGGATGGTTAGTACTTAGTGCGCCGCGGGTTGCCGTCGCACCAGTAAACCTTCCCCAACAAGGAAACCCAACCTGGGGAATTGGCTCTAGACCTCACCGCCTTCGCGTGTTCTCTACTCCTCTTTGGAGGGAAGCACCGTCGCATAAGGGAAGTCTAACCACCTTGCCTATCTAAAGGACCCGATTATTGGGACTGTTATTCCATCTGTCTTGGTATTTGCTTTGTATAAGGTTTATATACCGGCCCTGCCGTTAGTCTTCGTCACGACACTCGTGACTCAGCTCCCCCTTCCTTTTTCCCTTTACAGGGTGGCTTTCCCGCTACCCACGGCTCTTGTTCGCGCGTGCCACTAACGTGGAAACCTCACCTCTCTGGAGGACGACCACCCCCATACACCGCTCCTGCGGGTACCCGATTCTTGCCTCAACCTCCCTGCGCAAGTCGCGACGGGTGGCCTTGGCCTTACAACCCGACATAGTTGTGCCACTCCTGGGAGGGCTCTACCCAACTGGGCCCACCTCTAACGAGGAAAGATCCCGAACGTCTTTCGGTGCACTCCTGCTTCCGGGCATTGCACTACAAAGTGGTCTCCCGACCTAGAATCGTTTTTGGTGTTTGGTTCCCTCTTTCGAAGTTTTGTTTCTTTTGTTTTTTTCCGGAAATTCCGTGGTTTTCCTTTCGTAACGGTTGGCCCTCATGTCGAGGAGCCCTCCTCTGCGGAGACTGTGACTATCCGCAGTCGCTTCTAGAATGGTGAAGATAACCCCAAAGCTCGTTTGGTTTCCCGGATCCTGACTAGGGCTAAATCCAGCCATGCTGGGGGTGCCTCGTCTAAGACTCGAAACCCACCCCGGGAACCCCGGAACTCCACGTCGACCCCGTCATCGAATGCCGTGGATGGTGCTCATCCGGCTCCGGCCGTGGCCGCCGCCGCACCTAAACCCCATCTGACGGGCGATAACACCCCCCAGGGGAATTCCCTGGAATCTCTGGTTCACGCTTTGTGGACCGCCCACGACAACCTTGCCGGGGAATTACAAACCCTCCGTGAGGTGGTGATGGACAATCCTACAAAGGTGGTCGCAGAGGATCTCCGTATCTTACGGTCCGATGTCAACTCTATGTTAAAGAGTATGGGGCAACCCGCCACCTTCATAGAAGGAGTTGACTCTCGATTTGATCGAGTTCGTGCCCGTCTGGAAACGATACAGCAGTTTATTCTCATGGATAAACCGTCCCCAGATGATCCGGCAGCAGCTGCGTCACACCACGACCAACATGCTGGAAGAAAGAAGCGCCGCTATAAGCGGAAAAACAAACGAGATCACTCGGATTCTGATTCTACGACATCATCGGACTCATCCCGAAACGGGTCAGATGGTTCTAGTTCCTCGGACTCCGATTCGGAGGACGAAAAACGAGACCGTTCTTCCCGCTCTAAGCGGTCATCCGCCACCCAAGGTGGGATTTGGACCCGCAGCAAAGGGAGAAGACACCCTGGCCTCAGGGAATTAAAACCGACGAACCCGTTGTATCGGAAACTGTTGTCCTACCGGTACTACCGGCTCGAAGATTCCTCTTTAGAACGTACACCCCGTGGCATGGAGAAGGTGAAAGAGTGCATAAAACGTATGCAACTCTCACTGCGTAACCAGTATTTTACTGGAGAAGACCCAATTATGGTGTTGGACTTTCCTTCCCTCTTTGTAGCGGAAGCCGATATCCTCGGAATGAACGAGGGACAAGCCTTTTTGGCATTACCCTATTTCTTACGGCGAGTGGCAGAGGACCAGTACACCTCTGTCAGAGGATCATCTCGTGCCTCCGAGGGGGGAGTATCCTGCTGGTCGGAGGCAGTGCAATATTTATTGCGCTCCTATGCCACCAATACCACCATTCAGGGGGCAATCCTCGCTTTGCGAGATACTCGTCAGCGCTCAGGCGGGAGTGAAACCGATTACTCGGTGCGCCTTAACAAGGCCTTCCACCGTTGTGGGAATGTATACCCCGCAGGGGAACGTTGTACCATGTTCATCGATGGCCCTGATTCCGCAATCCGGAGTATTGTCACTCTTTACCACGAGGACAAGCGGAGGGTCACCTACCTCGATCTTGTTCAACACGCTCGATCGGAAGGGGAAGCACTTCGTGCAAGAACCCCGAATCCTCGGTCTAGGCCCGCCAAGGCGTTGGTGCTGGAGAGTGACTTCTCATCGCCCTCGCGTTTTGCGGATAGAACCCTCCAACAGGGATACGACACCGTGCATTTTGCACAGGAAGATGGTGTGTCTATACCAACCACGGACTTACCTTCAATGACGGAGGACACGTTCGAAACGGCGCAAGACAACCCCGTATTGTACGTGGGGAACGATCGCGTTCAGCCGCCACGAGTCCCGTTTATGAACGTCCAATCCCGTTATCAAAGGCCTAGATTGAATGACACCCGCCCGGCGGTACGCTTCTCCCATGCTCGGGATAATAACCAGCGTGTCGCCGTGTTGGCTCTAATTTGCCACCTTTGCTACACCCATGGCCATACATCCCCTCAGTGTCTCTGCTCACTGAAGGATATGGCAAAGGTGGTGGCGAATTAGGAGGATCTCAATCCAGAGGAGAAACGTTCCGTTCCAACGGCTTCCTACCTCCGTGCTAAAACGGACTTCTCGCATGCCTTGCCACATATCCCGCGAGCGCGGCTAGCTTTAATTAACCCGAATTGGAAAGTCGCGCAAAAGTACGACGGAACCACCGCTCATGCGGGTAAAACACCAGCCCCTGGAACGAAGCTCTCCTGGTCGAGGATCCTCGACTACCGCCTACGGCGGGAACCTCCCAGGAAAACTAACTGAGGCAGTCACCCCTTTGGGAGAGGTGTCCTCAGAGATGAGGCTGTTGACGCCCGATGCGTCGCCGCCTCGCTCCACAGTGAAAATCATTTCAAGGAAGGACACCGCAGACGCGGACTCTGTACACCTTTCTGTGCTGCGTCGCGCGTGGATACGGAGTAAAACCCCGGATGCCGCGTAGAGTCTTGGTCATGGCCAAGCGCAACTAAAAGGTGTACGCCGACCTTGGCCTTGACACCCATTTTGTGGTGAGATTTCTAACAGTCCTGGACACAGGTGCAGGCCCCAACGTCATCGTGGAATCATTGCTACCCCCGCAGGTGCGGTCTCGTATCCGTTCCGAAACGGTTCCCGACGTCGCAGATGCGAACAACAATCCGTTAAAGAAGGTAGGTACCGTCGACTTAGTCGTGCGGTTGGGCACCTCCGTGGTGAAGCTCGACTTTATTGTTTGTCAGTCATTAGCCGCTCCAGTCATACTGGGATGTGATTACTGCGACAGATTTGTCGAAGCTATCAGGCCCCGCCTTATGCGTGTGGAACTCGACGATGGATCGTCAGTCCGGATCGTCCGTTGCCAGCTGAAGCGTGCTTCGCAGAAGCAAGTCCCACTACCTGCTGCGCAGGAACCACCGCTTACGTCTCGCGAGTCCATCAAACATCGAGTCGCAGCCTCGGTTTCTATACCGCCTGAGTCTCAAGTCTGGGTGCAAGTCAATTGCCGTCAACACGGTATTCGGGTTATTCAACCTCTGTCCTCGTTATACGAGGAATACCAGCTCGCGCTGGCGAACGGAACTGTTCACGTTACCCTGGATGCTCCTTTCCGGATACTCGTTGCCAATCTTGGCCAACGCCCCCAGTATCTGCTACAATACGAAACACGGGAAGCTGGCTACAATTGCTTTCGAAGCATGGGCAGATAGAGATCTTTTTCTGTGGCATTGTTTCCTTTGTCGTTCTGGCACAATCGATGACAAAACACTTTCCGAAGTATCCCCTTTATTCAATTCTATCTTGAATGGTACTTATGATATAAATCTCTCTAATGACTACATAGTTAATCTTGATGCACAGAAGAGGCGTCTAGGTTATTTTCTAGTGGGTGTAGTATATCCCAGCTGGACTGTATTTGCGCATCCGACTCATTCTCCAGCGAGCGTGGACGAAGTTCAGTACACAAAATTACAGGAAGAATTATGGAAGAACATCGAAAGGGCTTTTGGTGTTCTGCAGGCTAGGTTTCAGGTACTGCGAAGAGAACTTTTCTTATGGTATAAGAAGAACCTGTTCATGGTAAGTAAGGTATGTGGTGTTATACTACACAAAATGTTGGTTTGCATTAATCAACAGGACTTTTTATTTATGATTCGCAAGCTGGGGGACAAGGATTAAACCTCATTACGGAACTACACGATGAAGAACTATCCGTCTACAGGAAAGAAGGACAGAAGAACTTCAACAAGAACAGGAAGCCAAAAAGGCACTCATAGTGGACAGTAGATTGGATTTAGCGGTATACAAAAGGACCTAATTAGATGCGTGGAAGAACGAAGAGGCAGATAAGATAACTGGGCGTAGGTTTATATTCATGTTACATTTGTAGTTGGTAGAAGTAAAGTGCACCTCTCAGATTAGATCAGCTGAGAGAGGTCCCACTGCTTTCGCTTTGTGTTCATGCGCGTGGCGGCACGAACCGATATCAAGACGTGGCTTGATGTTCACTGGAGCACGTTATAGACGCCCCTCGGCCATTACGTAGACACTCGGGCACAACCCGCACCAGAAGCGAGGATGGCAAATGAAGGAGTTTCTTTAGCTAAATCAAATCCAAATTATTCCTTTTTATTGAGACTCTACTGTATTTTGTGCCCCTCACCGTCACCATAATCGTTACTGTTGCGCCGCACTGTGCGTTTGTGACTTCCATTCGCGAAAATATATACCTTCCGTCACCTGCCGCTCATTACATCCCCCATAATCTCCTTCAAATCCCAAGATCTATGGTCCAAGAGTTTGAGCAGGTCAACATCCTCTAGTTCCTGTCTTTCGAACTCCGAAAGCTCCGTTTTTTGCTTCAAGATCTTATTACCCTCGACTAGACGTGCTCAAAATCCTCGTAGAGTGTCTGTCACCCTTCATTCTTCTTTACCGTTCTTTTCTTCTAGTTTTCGATTCTTTATTTTTTTCGGGCTTATTTATTCATCGCTGGAAAGCAAACTTTCCTTGACTTCCCTTTTTGTCGCCAGAAATAAAATCTTATCAATGCGAGGTTGAGCCTGTGTACGCTCATCAGCGCGTTCTTTACCAACCGCTTCCATTGTAATTGTTGTAATCTCTTTCGTTGAGTTTGACTTCGTCGTTTTCTTGCCGCCTTCATACGAAAATGTATCTTACTCAAAGAGATAATCTGCAGTAGAAGCCCATTTGTACGGCACCACATACACAAAGATTCCATATCTTGCGTTTTTTCTGCTCTGTTTCGATATTGCTCTTGCACAATGTCGTCCAATAAATCGTCTTTCGCCCCTGATATCTTCATGAACTCAACCGACTCCTTGCAGCCAGAAAGTGCTGCTTCTTTCTGACTACCGTATGCCCTGTGCGTTTTAGAGACGGAGAGGTGCGATCCATTTTATACTTCCTTCTCCATATTTATTCTATTCCAGCCCACATTGTCTTGTCGCGTTGATTACAACCCTTTGCTGATTGTTCAATCCAAGCAGTTGCAAGAAAAAATGTCTCATCCTGTGTAAAGCTTTCCCTCTACAACTGCGTTTGTCTTGTTTGTGTTTGCATTCGTTGATATCTTTGCTACCCTCTTTGTTGTTTGATTCGCGATCTACATTACTGAATGAAGTATGATCGTACTATTTTGATTTGCTGACTGAAAATTGTTGTGAGTTGTCCTTCTCGACAAAGGGATATCTTGAAGTGGCTATGTCGTCGGTTGTGTGCTCTGCTTGGTGTTTATCGCAGTTGGACGCCTCGTACGTTGAAAATGTGGTTGGACCCATAATTGTGCCGGTTGCGCTGACAGAAGGTTACAAAACGGTGAAGAGGTTGATATGGTCATGTTAGACGCAAGATTTCAGGTTGTGATCAGATAGAAGTTGTAGCAGAAGATGCTTTTTCGTTGCAGCGAAGATTCGTTTCCGGTGCATTTTACGCGCTAGAAATCTGTTTGATGTAACCAGTGTTGTGATAGGTCAAAAGTCCTGAATACCCATCGAAATTTTAAAACACGCTCTGTACTTTCATATCTATATTTTCGTCGTATTGAAATAAAAAAGGAATCACAAGGCGGATATGGCAACGATAACTGCCAATGAGAACGCTGGTAAGGATGTCAAAATCGCCTAGGGCGCAATACTTTAAGATTGTTTGGGGATATAGCTATCCGCTACACTTGCTCTAATGAACAATGTGTGTGTGTGTGGTTACGAGCACGTGCCTCTAATTCCAAGGCCACGGTATTTGCTTCGTACAAATAGAATGCTAATCAACTATTCGACGGCTAAATTCCCGTAATACACCCAATTTCATCTCAAATTGGCTTCCTCATCCGCCATACTTTAGTGTTTTTAGCATTTTCGGAAGTTCGGCACACCTCTGCTGGTGGAACTGCATGTGCCCTGAGCGGGACTCGCTAGTACCCTGCAGTAGTCTCTCATGACCCCGGTATCCAGCGCAAAGCGATTTAGCATCGTGATTCCAGATAGGCTACGACAACCTTGACGCCCCAAAGTAGTATCAGAGTTCACCTTCAGACAATTGGAGATGTGTGTCAGTCCGTGTTTCTTCGTTTTCAAAATATGTAGGTTTCCAAAAAGCTATAGGGTCACTCTATAAATTTTTGAGTCTCTGCCTTGACGTTGTTACACGGCCAGCCACTGTCACGTTTTTCAAAGGTTGTAGTACATCCTCTGAAAGAAGTCAGTCGTTGTAAAGCGTGCCTCACTTTGAGCTACTGCCCTGAAGAATATTCAGATGACATCGTTTTCCTACAATGTTTCTGGTCAGTAAAGTCAACCTACCAATGTACAAAATTGAATCCATCGAGGATGGTTTGTGGTTGGCAAATAGGCATAGAAATTTCACCTGATACTGACACAACGTCCAACAGGAAGGCCCGTACAATTTAACTCAAGCTAATTTTAAAATATTTAGGTGGCTTGAGTGCGCCGCATGTGTAGATTATAGCGTGAGCTTTTGCTCGTGCAAAACCTTGTATGCATCTCAAGCCGCCAGTTCCCCCTGCATTCTCTTCTTACCAGTTACTCTCTCTCACAGGCTGCTTGTTCTTCTTTTTCCGTCCCCGCCACGAAAACCCATAATTCACCGTCTCCTCTGTGGGCACTATGTCATCAGGCGCAAATGTATCTCCATCGGAAACATCTTCTCAAAGCTTCAAAAGACGTAGAGAACGAAAGAACATTTAGTAGATCACGGAATGTTTCGTGCAGGAATTCGTGTCAAACTCTTCCGGTTCCGCTGTTCAGATACAGATATCCTGAAAAGCCTGTGGTTATCTTTCTTACGCGTGCACACTGAATGAAATGCAGCTAGAAAAGTATTTGTTACATTCCAGTAACAGAGCTAAATCAATCAACGAGCGTCTTTATTCAGAGTAAGATGATTATGCATATCATTACTTGTTAGGAAGCTCTGCTACGGTGTACGAGATTCCAGAAACCCCCAACAAACCAATACAAAAACGGAGCAACAGCACCGTTGATAATCGTCAAAAGCAGGTACGGAAACTGGAAGAAAGTGAGATAGGTGAAGTTAGCACAGACAGTTTGGACTCGTATAAGAAGTTTTCAAGAATATGAGAGCTTTTCACCACCTTTATTTTTAACCATATGCTACCTTTCTCTATCATCAGCAGGGAAGAAGATAAGAACAAACTCTTCCTTCTTCTGAAGCTCTTGAATTCTCTTTATGGGGATAGTATTCCAAGCGCTAGTGGGATGGCCTCCAAAATCTAGATGCATACTATCAGATGTTTGTAAACCGCAAAAAGTGTTCAATTTCTGCGGTCTTTCAAAACAATTTTGGCACATTAGTTTTCGGTGGGTGAAAGGTGAACAGCAAGCAAGTGTCGTCAATGTTCGGCTGCCGATCACCAGAGTCAATCGTGTCAGAAAAACTTTCATCCTGCAGTTCATATATACGGGTTCGGAACGTTGCGATGGTTCATTTTATGCACATATTTTGCGGACACCATGAAGGAATTCGGAGACATGAAACATATATGCGATTTGACGAGCGATAACACCAGCTCATGCAAAGTTGCAAAAGTAATGCTTGCAGCCCATTTCCACTGGATGCTCAGTTTCCATGATCAAACCCATTTGGAAAACTTGCTAGTGCAGGTTATCAGATTTGTGCAGTGAATTAAAGAAGTTTTAGATGTGCTAGCTGTTCACGGATCTGCAAAACCGTCCAAAGTTTTATTTAAGGTTTCAAGAACTGAAAAAAAGTAAACGCAGCGTTGCGGAACAGTGGATACCAATCAACAACGCAAAGGAATTCGATGCATATTCGCGAGTGCTTCCACAACGTACTGCAATAATGCCAGTCAGATGGCAACAGCGAGGTTCGTCAGCTCAGAAGGTACGCTACAATCTTTTCATGCGGCCATAATATCTATCGCAGACTCTTTGGTTAGAAGGACTTTGCAACAAATCTGATTGGAGCTGGCAGTAAATGAGAGAAGAATGTTTTTCGAGAGTTCTGTTGGGGACGAAACGCTTTCTGATAGGTGTCTAGATATATATCACGCGCTGGGACTTGTGCTTCAGTACTTGAGATTCGTCGGCAAAGAAGAAATTTTAATTTCAGAGGTGTTGCCATTCATCATTCAACTTCGGTGACAGCTGAATGAACTACCAACCAAACCTTTCTTTACAACGGAGAGAAAGGGAAAATTGTTGCAGGTCTTTGAACACCGCTTGTCTGGCACAAGGTGACGGACGTCTCTGATAATGCCACTGCATTAAGTTGCATACATCATTGACATTCGTATCGCTCGCGAGGACATGTCGGATTATAATGTGCATATCCTAAACCATATGCGCACGTTTGTAATGTTGGATGCTTTTCTACTATCTCAGAAGCTGCCCAGCGCTGGTGCACTGGATGGTGCTATGCAGAACTTGTTCGCAGAGTTTAAGTTTAGGAGAATGGAATGGAACACGGAACTAGACGATGATAGTCGACGTCGCATTCTGCTCGCATATGGAAACATGCCTTTCATGTAGTGAATACAGAAGAAAAAGTGTTTATTGCGCACCTTTGCATTGCGTACTGTTTGCGTAAGTCCGTCTTCTTCCTCCGTCGAACGTCTATAAAAAACCATCTTTCCCCAGAAATTGTGATAAACATGGTCTTTTGCGCATTTAATAATGCCATCCTCAACTCAACATGTTCTCGGTGTAGGGGTTCAAAAGAGCGTTCCAACACAGATCAAGAGCGCATCGAAGCCCCTGCGGCTGCAGAGGACAACGAAGAAATGGAAGGAGTTCTCAGATACACTGGTGTAGAACTATGGCACAGTAAGGAACTAGAAGGAGAATTGGATTGGAAGGAATTCAAAGATGAATCTTTGCTACTCCCTGCTATCATGAAGATGAAAGCCATTTTGGAACAATAGAATCAGCAGTTTATTCTTATGTAGTTCTTCAGTACAGACTCTCAAGTCTAGAGCTTTATTGCCCCTCTGTAGGGTTTGGAGTTAACAGCCATTTCACAAAGTTAAGGCAGATCGAAGTATCAGGCTAAAGTTGTAATAACCTCTCAAGTAGCTTCAGAGATCTTCTGCTATTAGAGACATCTCCGTCTGACCTGTAGATCTTATGGGCAATTACATCACGAAGCTCACAAGTACGTCAAGCACCGTTGCATTCGGATTAAAATCATCAGCATCTTGTGCGCAACTATTCCCGCCACAGGTACAATGCTGGCTGCCTCTGATATCGTGAGGGGCTTTCCATCCTTACTTCTCTGAAGGTTTACAGTATGTCCCGCATATCTGTCTTCATTGTTGCTACTACTTTTCCTCTGAGTGATCATCTCCATCCGAGTTTTATTCTCTTGGCATTTTCTTATGAGATGAAGGGAGAGGGTCGTCCTCTTGCAGAGAACTTCCATCGAATTTCTTCTGCTTTCTTTTCCCTTCCCATCCTATGGTAAGATGAACAAGGTCTCAACCAAGTCTCTGGTTTTCTGTTGCTGCTTTTGGCGTCAAAGCAAATTTTCTTAGTGAATTTAACATGGAAAAAAAGAACGAGCTCCTGAAAGAACGAAAAGAGGACGATAACGTGAAATGATTGGCCATATATGCACCAAATTCTGAGTGCTGTGCCCGTTCTCTAGAAGAATCTTCTTCTTATACTGAATCCAAATAAGATAATTGTGCTTCGAAGAATTGTAGACCAGATTTCGTGGAAGCATGGACATACAAGTGTCTAATGCCCTTTGACCGAGGTGTTTCACACCTGCTTGATGCACACGAAGGAATGTCGCATATAATTTTAACACCATCTTGGTTGGTGCTTGGTTCTTTCGCAACTTATGAGCTTAATTTCTTATTACCATCATGAAAAAAAGCTGTCTCATTTTCTCATCTTCGAGGCGAGGTATTAGAAATTCGAAAGCCACACATGCAGGTTGATCACAATACTTCTAGGGACGTGCGTGATAAGCAGAAGTCGAGAAGCTCTTCGATTTCTTCAGACCAAGATGAGCAACTCCTGGTGCAGCCAGGATCAACAAAGCTTCTAGCCGAATGACAATGTCAACAACACGGGCCAACCACTGTGATGCATATGATGAAAACATATGAAACCATTCGGCTCTAGTGGCTGCAACTCTTGACTCACTACCAAGAGCCATTTTCTTCACGGAAGCCATTTTCTCTGGCTCGGTCCATTTCTGAACGGGCCCCAAAAACGTTTCTCACAAGCCAACGTTGAACAAATGTGAGAACACTTCCAAGATTTTGCTGCGGCCCTGAAGATAGGAAATCGTGAGCATCTTGCAGTCGCAGAGATTTGTCAAAATTGACCTGAAGTTCTGGTCTGAAAGCTCTTTGGATCGCTGATGCCGTTCTATAGCCTCCTTAAACCCTTGTTTGGAGCTTTGTACAATTGGTTCATCTTTTGACTGAATGGTCTCGAAGAAGTAGTTCATTAAGTTCTTGTGCAGTGACTCGTGTGCCGGTTGCTTCAGAAAGTCAGAACAGTGAGTGGACATATTCCGAAGGAGCTCAAGAACATGGCGTCGCAAGTAAAGTAATTGTTTTATAGTTCCATATTCGTAGTTTTTTTGGATAAGGGAATTTGTTTTTGAAAGTCTCATCACTTTCCAGAACAGGATCCAACGCGTTGTTTTGGAAAGATATATACTCTCAATTAACAGGTATTCCCTTAAGAGAGGGAAACACAGTTCTGCAGATAGACCGCCTTATTAAATTCGAAGAAGATGACCACTTCGCGATATCCAAGTTGAAGAGCAATAGAATGCTGCCGATCTTCTAGGGGACGGAGAGTGTGCTCTTTCAGAGGAAGTTTCAGATCTACAACATCAACGTCAAGCAATTTGGATAAGGCTATAATGCAAGAGTGACCAGTTTCGTGCTCTGTTGCTCATGCACTAAAACTCCTCAAAAGTACCGGCAACACAATCTCACGTAAATTATTCCCTTGAGGTCCAGACATAATTGAAACTGATTGACACTTACTCTTCTGGAGGGCAAAGACTGTCTGAAACATTCCACTCAGAATTTTTTTCCAGTCATAATCACTGAATTCGTCGAAGCCTCTGTAGAATCTTGCATCAAAAACAGTATTGCGCGAAACATCAACATGTAGTACTGGCTAAATGTGGACGATCGAAGCACGGCACCAGGTAGGTACTTCAAAAGAATTTCAAACCCATTGGCACCCCCCCACCTATAATTCCACAAGCGCCTATAGCAGCAATGTGCAAGTCCCTTGATGATCTGGCCTAAAAAACAAACTGCAGAAGAGGTGTATGACATTCCGTAGGGCAAAAGTTGTTTTCCAGTCTGAGAAGCTGCTTTGACACCATCAGCTTGGCGTCATCGCCCGTCTTAAGCTCAGATATTACCAATCTCCTAAGAACCATACCTGGGTCAATGTCAACTCGGTGCTCTCTTTCATCTGAGTCTTCCAATAGATCGGGCAAACCTTCAGCCCATGTATGTTGTTCGGGAGATAAAACACCATTCATTGGCGTTTTCCCCTTTTCAGTCGTAGTTTCTTGAGAACTGCACTCTTTCCTCTGCATCTTTTCTGGATCTTCTTCTTTGTTACTCAGCACAAAGCAAAATTCGAGAATGTACTTGATATATAAATATAAACCCATCCACCATAGGCCAGCATTGGAATGATTTCTCGCCGCTTGAGACATGGCTTCTATCAGTGCATCCACAATATACGAACACATTAAAGGCGGATACGAACAGGTAGTCGGAGATTTTTTTATCACTACGTGTGCATGAGCATTGCAATCGTGAAAGGTCAAGAGTGAAAAATAGCGACACAGACGCTTCAGATCCTTCACCAAGCAGCCGTCCTCTGCACTACTCATGTGTTTGTTACTGCTCTTGTACTCATCTTCGATGAGACTTGAAGAGGCTATTACAAGCCCAAACAATATCGTGTTAGCCAAGCCTGGTCTTACGGAGAGAGATCTTCGAGTTTCATCTTTCGAGCCACATGAGGCAAGCCTTATGGATTCAGGGTATCCAGTGAGGCTCCACATGGACGGAATCTGTTCTCCATCCTTTTCTGTCTCCGTTGCTCCCCCTATTTGTGCAAGGAAACTGCTAAGGTAAGAAAACAGAAACTTCCACACATGTAGATTGTAAGAAACGCTGCTCTTTCCAAGATGCGCATGCCTGCCACCCTGCCGTTCATCAACCGTCACCCTGACAGGTCCATCAATCTCTAAATCAACAGACGTGCCTCCAGGCAATTCCATTCTGATCGCCTTGCAGTCAGACGTACCTTTCTCATAGTCAAAAGGAACCATTAATCTCTTTCAAAGCCTCGAACGAGATCCAAGCTTCCTGATGACTCTTACCACTTCAATGGCAGTTCATTCGCGAGTAGCTCTCAAATTATTATGCATCGAAAATATCAACGCAAGTTCTACATCAACTAGTAATCTGTCAAGGAAGCTGGGCTGCAAAATGTTACCCCAGAATTCCAAACTTCTGAAGCCATAGCCAGATGTTTCACGTTCAGCTCCCAATGCCAAGACTATCGGTTTGATCAGTCTGTGAAGAAGGTGAAATGCATTTGAATTTCGGGCAGGTTTCAAGAAGTACAGTTCTATAATTTGATCCTTTTTCATGGCCCCACATGGTCCTTCATAATGTACGAGAGGCTTATTTTATATGTATTCGAGAAGCAGTGCCAAGATCTAATGTAGCAAATCGAGCTGCATGTAGTAGAATACTAGCCCAAAGGCCAAATGGGGAAGTAGTACCTACTAGGGGTGGCGGTGGCAGAGTACCAGCCAATAGGGTGACAGTCCATTGGAGTCTAGCTGTGTCGTGGGCACCATCTGACGTGTAGGCGCATTGGGCGGGCGTTATCTGAGGTCCCTACAGGTCGGACGCACTCGTAACGATGGCTTTGAAGCCTGTGTCCGCTGGAAGCTTGGGAGAGACTAGAGGGTGGAGGTGGTGCTTGCATTTACTACTCAGTGGCCGGCTGCACTCGAGCCAACTAATATAATTGGCGAGGCACTCTACACCACCGGTAACTACTACTAAAAAATTAGATAAAATACTACACTATTCTACCGTGCACTGTGCTGCAGTGCCAGGTCCACCGGAGGTCACAACTCAGATCTCAATTATCTCCGACCGACGTGGCTAATCTTGACACGAGCTAGTGGTGCTCTGGTCCTTCGTCCACCTCTTCGGCACTCCAGCTTCCCAGCCGTCTGAACTTAGGGTTATTGTAATACATATTCCCGTCCTTAGTTTCTACCGCCTTGGCAGAATTCACCGTCGGCCAACTTCTCCGTGACACCCATTTCCATGTAATCCTGTTTAAAGGTTGGTAGGGATAGCTGCAATAGCGCCGGCCATGATCACAATGGTCGATTGACTCATTTAGCACCCCCCCTACTAGGCCTTAGTAAGGGCTGGGAAGGGACATGGATTGCCCATTGGTCGTGCCCGCGTTCCTGTTCCGTGTCAAATGCCAGTGGCCACGGGGATGAGTGCATCACTTGCAGACTCATTGGCCGCCCACGTCTACGGCCAGAGTGTAGCTACTGTGCACTCACAACCACTTGGTTTGCTCTGCTTCTTTCGGGTCGTCCTTTCTACTCACATGGCGAATGCGCGCGGAGTCCGTTGGTCTCCACGGTATAGTGCACCCGGAGTTTTCCCATTACGACCCTTGGCAATTCCGCTTGGCGATTACTCCGATCGGCATGTCTTTTGGAACCGATTCGTACTTAACCCCTTGGGGCCCTCACTGGCTGTGCGATGACATTAAACGCATCCTGCGGTCGGCGGTCACTGTAGAATCCTCTCCAATGGCTTTAGTCCCCGCCAGCAGCGCGTGCGCCTATTTTAGGGAGAAGTATGACCCTAACCTGCGGCGCAATCCGATGGCCATAAGGAGTACCCATTTGCTCAGTTCGATCGAGGAATTCATGCGGTATCAGGACCAATATTTGGACGCCCGTAGATTCTCGGCAATACCGAGTTCTGCCCGTGAGAAGAAGAACGTGCGAGAGATCTCTTGGTAAAACCATTGGCTATATCACCCCGCCTACGTCCGAGCAGTGGCACGTTGTCGTACCTTCGTCCGACCGGACATGCCGTACATCCGATGCGACGAAGAAAAGATTACCAATGGAGTGTTAACCGGCTCCTTGCGGATCTATATCTCTTACAAGGTGACCCCAGGTCTTCGTTCCGGCCTGGCGACCATAACCTCCTGGAGCTTATGTGCTACAAAGCGCTTTATGATCGGCTGTACTAGATTGCAAACAGGTCCTCTTGGAATGACATGATCGAGCCCGACGGCCGTATCTGGAGGAATTTGAAGTACTTCTTCTGCTGGCATCAGGTCGACTTTCACGACATGCCGCCGTCCCGTGGGGCCAACGTCTATCTTCCCATGCCCCCGGTCGCTGCGAGCCCTGAAGCGTCTATTTGGCATGTATCTATTCTCCTCATGGTCTCTACTCCGTCCATTGTGGCTTACCACACCACCCAACCACAGGGCGATTTCCGTCAGGGACTCCCTTGGCTTACCTGGCAGGTCTTCTTTGTGGAATGGGCGGTATTCTGCCTCATGACCTTTTTTCATACCGCTAGTGACGGCGTGCAGGCGAATGTACTTGAGGCCGACCATCGTATTTGGAACGAGGAAATCATTCCGAGTCCTGTGGGTCGATTGGTGCCCCCGCCTCCCAGCCTCATCGCATTCATTGGCGAGCTGGGGGTGCAGAACATAGTACGGGGGTTCGCGTATAGCGCGCAGCACACATAGCAGCTTTTAGATTATGTCCTGCAGGTCCATTGGGTAAAGATCCCTGGATACTTGTGGTACGACTACGACGCGGACAAGTTCTGGCCCATTCCAGAGCATCCTTTGGGTCGCGAAGATGGCAAGGCCTACGAGGCAAAGCCATTTTTGGATACCCCAGTCGATGTACTGCGTCGGACCATCCCGGACTACTATCCGCAGGCCATTGGGTTTGATGCCGCTTGTCTGTGACTTCCTTCCGATGGTCCGCCAACGTTGCCTGTTCCTGCTTCCTCTTGGGAGCCACCTTCAGAGCACCCCGTGGTCGAACTTCCTGAGACGTCCATTGGTCCAACGGCCACCGTTACTAATTCGCCCCGTTCTCTGGCGGTCACTGCGCCAGCGCCACCTCCGCCACTTCCGATACCTGTGGCCGTAACTCGAGCCTATGAGGAGCTCGTTGGGGTTTGCCGTTCGGCTGGCATAACCGCGCCCATTGGGATCATCGAGGCGTTGCGTGCAGTGAAGTCGTTGGTCCGTAGGGCATCACGGTACGAGTTCCTGGTGGGGAGGAACCAAGAGGTCAAGGAGGCATTGGCGACCATTCTGGAGGAGAACGCTAAAGGGCTTTCAAATTCCGTGGCGGCCGACTTGGATAACCGATTCGGTCCGAACCTGACGGACACCGAAAATTCTTCGGCTCACTCGTCCGCGTTGGACCATAGCCCAGCTCGCAAGCGCGCGCATGTCGGTTCTTCTGCTCGTCCCTCGGCCTAACTAGTCTCTGTCGTACGAAGTAAAGCCTTGGGTCTTCCATACTGTCCACATGGGTCCTAGCTTGGGATTTCATCGCTGATATTCGTCCTTCAGGCCCTAAGTCCATATTCGAGTCCCATGGTTCGTATTTTGTGAGGTCAAACCTTACACATTTGGCTATCATTCACACCCCTTACACCTCTTTGGACCCTTTTTTGGAGTTCAACTACGGGGGTCTGAAGTCGCTGCCGTTCCATAGTTCGGCCCAGGGAAAACGGTGAAGGCGGTGCCGTGAGAGGCAGTGCAAGGGCGCACCGTGGCACGTGCACCGTCATATTGGTCGGAGGCGTTGTGTCGACGTCAAAAAAATCTCTGTAGCCATAATTCCCTCCCCAAGCTCCTTAAGGGCACGCTCTGTGTGGCCCATGGTGGGGTAACGCCGCGATGTGCTTAGCGAGGACGTCCGCAGGGCGGCCCTAGCAAACGGCTGGTTCCCCATGACTAACCTCTGGTAGAGATACAACTTGGGTATCAAACTGGGATTTGCACTTCACAGAACGTTTGGATATACTTTCCTAAGGCCAGTTCCGTGGGTCCGAAGTTGGTGTTGTCACTGTTCTCCATGCGAGCGTGTGGAGGAAAACGGAGCGAGCAGCGCGGCCAGGAGGCGGACTGGCGATGCTCCGTGGCATGCATGCGTCCCTATTGGCCAGTGGCGTTTCGGGGCGCATTAGCAGTGAACATGTGGTCTGGGATACGCCCTTTTCGGAAATTGCGCTCCGTATAGCCCATTTTGGTCCAATAGCGAATAATAAAATTCGCCAGGATATTTTCAGGCGGTATCCACTGGTCGTCCTCCGGGCCATAGCCATACCAGCTGAATTTGTAGAGCACCTCATCTTTTTCGTCAAGTCCAGCGGAGACGATGCGGTCTACGAAATATTCGCGGCTGTCCTCCTCTGGTAAGTACATGTACTCGAAGGCTCCATAGCCGTCGTCTGACGAGACGCTTTTGCGGCCCCCGAGGTCGTCGGCAACGGCACCTGTGGATCCGCTTTATTGACCTGAGGACCAATAGGGTCAGCGGTAGCAGCGCGTGTGCCCGGCTCTGGTGGCGACGTCAGGACGCGTGGGGATGTGCGCGCAACGGCCTGCTGTACATTCGCACTTCCGATAGGGTGTTGTATTGGTCCAACCAACGGCCGAGGCGCCATGGACACGCGGTCCGTCGGCATAATATCCTGCAGGCCGTCTCGGTCTATTGTAACGGTATGGCCAGTGGACTTGATTACCCTATACGGTCCGGTAGAACGAGGTAACAGCTTTGACGCAGTGTCCCCGGCCTCTTTTCTTGCCTTGGTTGGCTGGTCCAAATGGAAATATTCCCCTGGAGAAAACTGTGGCACAAACCAGGTGGCCTTATCAAATACCGTTTTGTAGCGCTTCTGCGCTTTGTCCAAATGTGTCTGGGCGGCCTTCACGAAAGAATCGACTCGCTTACGCGAATACCTTTTGGCCTGAGCTGGCGTCATTTCGCCAGTAACGTCCAGTGGGATGCCGGTATCCTGTAGGTCGACCATGTAGGGCGAGGGTGCCCGGAACAGGGTAAGAAGGTCAAAGGGTGTCGTACCAGTGGACAGATGGACTTGATTATTGTAAGCATAGACCAAAAGTTGGACGTAATCGTCCCAGTCCAACTGGTGCTCAACCACATAGTGGATCAACCTAGAGGCCAGCGTCCTGTTAAAACGCTCAGCTTTTCCATTGGTCTGCGGGTGGTAGGCGGTGGTCAGGAGGTGTTTCAGACCTAAGGCCGAGCATACATGTTCAAAAAACTTGAAGACAAATTGTGGGCCATTGGCGATCAATAGATATAAAGGCAGATCATAGAGGTATATCCAGTGGAGTAGAAATGCCATAGCAACATCAGTTACCGTGGTGGACCGTATGGGAATAGCACCCGTCATCTTGAGAAAGCTGTCGGTAATAACCAAGATGAAGGAGTGTCCATGGGTCGATTTAGGTAAAGGCCCTAGGATGTCCATAGCAACAAATTCCAAAGATCCTGCCGCAGGGACTAACTTAAGCTTTCCCTGGTGCAGCGCTCGTGTCCCCCGGATTCTAGCGCATGCTACGCATCTCCGTGCGCTACCCATTATATCATTGGCCATGAGGGGCCAATAGAAGAATCTTCCTAAGGTCTGATACATTCTTGTCCAGCATTGGTGGCCAGAAAACCGAGGGTAATGATCCAAATATAGAAGTCTGGCCTGAAGGCCCTTTGGAACAACGCGCTGTATTGCCCCATCAAGTGGGGAGTGGCGGCAAAATATTCCGGGACGTTCATGATCAAACAAAGACCCAGGGATTCCGATTGCATTAGCCCACTGGACACACTGTTCATTACCCTTCTGGGCCACGAGGAATTCCTCGAGGGATATGGGGGTGAGGTGTCTTATTTCCGCTTCGGCCTGTTGGACTTCCAAGGATGGGTGCTCCCAGTCAATAGTGCGTAACATGACCTTAGGTTCTTCTCCATTCCCTTGGCTAGTGGTAACTCCTCCTACCAGGTTAACCATTTCCGGATCATCGTCCGCACCCTGTGGACCTTCCCATATGGTGGGAATCTCATCGTCGAATGGGGTTTGATCAGTGCCATCGGTCAGGATACGAGATAAAGCATCAGCCGCTTGGTGTCTTAAGCCGGGCCTATAGGTACCCTCGTACTCAAATTCGGCCAACCGGAGTCTCCAGCGGGCCAAACGGGATGACGCATCGGTCATATTTAAAAGCCATCAGAGGGCATTGTGATCTGTCCTGATGGTAAACCGAGTACCCTCCAGGTAAGGCCGCAGGTGGAACAATCAGCAGACAATGGCCAAGCATTCCCGTTCGGACGTGCTGTAGTCCCTTTCCGCCTTCGTTAACGAATGGCTCCAGTATCCAATTGGTCGATAGTCCTTCAGGGAATCCTACTCTTGGAGCAGTGCGCATCCAACCTTGGTTGCCGAGGCATCCGTATCGAAGATGTATGGTTTGTTTGCCCTGGGCAAGGCCAAGATTGCGGTGTTTACCAAATAATCCTTGAGGTTCTGGTAGGCTTCGAACTGCCCGTCCGTTAGGTCATCAAATTCCGAAGGGGTCCCTTTCTTGACCATATTCTTCAGCGGAGACGCAATCTTCGCGAACCCAGGGACAAACCTTCGTTACAAATTGCATAAAACTAACAAGGATCGCAGTTCCGTGTGGGTCCTCGGGGTCTCGCATCCCTAATGGCCTTCGTCGTAGCTTCTGCCACCTGAAGCTTACCAGGTAAGACCAGATGGCCAAGATAGTCGACAGAGGGCTGGAAGAAAAAACATTTTCTCTGCTTTACCGTGACACCGGCCTGCTGGAGTAACCTTAGGACAGCCTTCACATGAGTGAAGTGTTTGCCAACGGACCTCGAAAAGATGATTACGTCATCCAAGTAGACTAGGGCAAACTTCCATTTGACCCTGGATAGTATGGTATCCATTGCCCGCTGGAAGGTCTTCGGTGCGTTCATCAGTCCGAATGGTATCCGCGTGAATCGGGAAAGTCCCTCGTGGGTCGTAAAGGTAGTCAAGTCCCCAGCCCTGTTGTTCATTGGTACTTGCCAGTAGCCGCAATTTGCGTCCAACTTGGTAAAAACCTGCGCCTCCCCCAGGGAATCAAGACAGTCATCCATCCTTGGAATAGGATAGGTGTCCCGTTTGGTCACTGCATTGAGCTTATGGTAATCAATGCAAACTCGTAAGGTACCATCGTTCTTGGCCATCAGGACAAAAGGGCTTGCCCATTCGGCCTCATTGGGTGTGGCTCGTTCAATTACTCCGGCAGTCCGCATCTTCTCCATCTCTTTGCCACTACTTCTCTTCCTTTCAGACCTGTCCTATAAGGGTGCTGGTACTGCGGCGTGGCTCCATCCTTGAGGTCGATGCAGTGTTTCGTCGCATATGTCTGTCTCAGCTTGCCACTCCACATTCCGGCAAAGTCCTTCAGGAGGTCAATGACCTGTTTCCTATAGGGCTCAAAATCGTCACCGAGGTTAACCTCGTCTCCCAATTGGCCATTGGTTCGCTACTCGACGGCAAGTTTCTGAGCTGAACCTCCATGATGGCCACTGGGGCAGGTAGGGTAATGCTAAGTACAGTAACTTTGGGAAGCCTGGTGGGTTTATCGCGGAAATTGCTCATCGTCACCGCGAATGGCCTATTGGCTACAACACTCATCAATCCATTGGCCATTAACGATGAATGCTTTGTGACAAACTTGGGGTGATTCTGCAAAGACACAAGACCTGAGGATTTGCAACCTGCAGCAGCCGCCACTTGGATCATCGGCGGTATTACTATCACCTTGGCCAAGCGTACCTTATTGGAGACCGTCCGCTTGGGGAACCTTGGCCTTGAGGGGGTGGCTTCGGGTCCAAGGCGTGCTCCAACAATGGCAAATGGAGATCCTTGATGGAATGCCACTTTCCTTTGGCCAGGATAGATAGATTTTACATATCTATCAATAAAACTCGCCCCTAGGATACTCTCTGCCCCCAGGCTCGGACATACAAGAAACCAGGTCCTGACTTTCAGGTCACCCAATTGGATGTAGAGCGGGATGACCCCGCGGATATCCATTGGTCGGCGCGACGCGTCCGTCACCCTTGACAACTTCCTCTCTGCAGCATTCTCTCCCAGCCCAATGGTAAGACCTTAGGATGTACCAGGTTTGGGCCTGCCCCCGTGTCCAAAACGGCATCGGAAGTCCGTCTGGTGTTCGTTTGCAGTCGAAGGGTCCCATGCACTTTATAAGTCTCCTTCCGTAGGACACATAATGCGTCTTCAAGGTCTTGGCACTGGTGTACGGCGTACGCCTGACTGGAGTCCCGATAATTTCCGTCCTTTGGCTCTAACGTTTTCTTCTCCTCTCGGGTCTTCCGGTCCGGTGTATTGAGGCCGTTGATGTTAGAGGAACTGCACGCCTCTATACGTCCCTCCGGTCGTTGTCCTGTGGCTCCCATGCCACGGGATGGTTCTGATGGTCAGGGTGCTCAACCGCACCCGCAGGCTCGTCCAGCATATTGACCTGAGGTGGCTGCACGGGGGTCGTAAGGGGTGTTACGTACTTCAAGCTCCCCGGAGTCCCTGTGGTCCTCTGGCTAAATGGCCTTCGGTAATAGCCTTCTGCGTGGAGCGCCCGATAGTTCTCCTCTCTACGGGCCATGAAGGCCTTACGGATGTCCTCAGGCATAAATTTGACGCAGTCACATGGACGAGCCATGGACAGGCAAATGAAACACGGCTGATTGGACTTCGTAAATATATATCTCTGCAGGGCCCCTGGGGATAATTTGGGAGTAGCCGGAGCAGATGGTGTGGTAGTCCCTGAGGTCAGAACCGATGATGCCCCAGATGGAGCCGAAGAGAATCTCACTGCGAGTGCGTCTGCAGTTTCAGAGTGCCCATAGGTTGAGTCTGTATCGGTCTGCGACTCGACCAGATGGGCACTTCTTCCCTTCGCCAGGGGTCTGAAGCGTCCCCTGGTATCCACATCACCCGCACCGTGGGAGGTTCTATAGGTCTTCCCGTATCCTTCTGCGAACGTCACCAGTTGACGTAGCGAGAGGTCCGGATGGGCGGTGTAGTGATTACGGACGTGGGTTCGTATGGCTGGTAACAGACCGGCGATAAAGTATCGCTTAAGCCGACCCTCAGATAAAACGTTTCCGTAACGGCGGGCACGTGTCCAAAGTTGGTCAGCGAAGTCCGTTTCGGTCACATTGGAACCTTGATGGTACCCAATGACGTCCTCATAGGCATCAATTATGTAATCATCGGAGGCATATGTCTCCAATAAATAATGAACGACCTCAGGGTAGGTTCTTAAAAGCTCCCTGTGGTGGGCATCGACAGGATTGGCCGAGCCATATATCTTGGCCACCACATGGTCTTTCGCTTGACCACCGAGGAAGAACTGAAATAGATATACTGCAGCTCCTTCATGGATACCGTTCTGGTCACAGACAACTTGGAATGAACTCAAGAACCTGAGGACTGTAATGTGCTTTTTCCCAGAAAAATTGTTCTAGATGCTCACTTGCATCCTCTTGGCCCACCTAGCAATATTCTTGGCGACTGATGAGGTGTACTGCTTGGACCGATCCAACAGGCGGTACGTGTCCACGTCCAAGACCTTCTGGAAAAGCTCATTAGTCGTGGCCAATGGTCTAAGGCGCCGAACTTCTGCCTCATCCGTGTAGTATTCGCTATATTTGGTGCTCCGGGGCGTGTTTTTCGCAAGTCGAAGCGCTCTTGATGGTTCGGCATTGCGAAGTATTCTGCACAAATTGGGTGCTTTCTAAGGTGGAACTGCCGTTGCAGGCTGCTACACGTGTGGTATTCCACGTTGCATGACCTCCAATATGGAGTGGATATTTATTTGATACTTCAATCATTACAGTAGAGCAGAATAGCTGCAGCAAAGATCTATAAGTATAGTGGCCTCGCGGCCACCCGCAAAGTAAAGTAAGAACAACGTTCGTGGGAAATCCGCACACCTATTTTCTGGTCGATCCTGTGGTTAGCCATAGTAGGGTGAGGTATTCCTCGTCCTTTCAGATTCCCTATTGCCTCTTTCTGCTCGTTTCCGTGTCCAATACACTGCTTCGCCACCCCCTTTGGCCGCAAGCCAAGCCCAGGCTACCCTGGTTGTTTCGTGGTGTGCCACAGCTCTGCCACGGCCTTCTAGAGGGTTTCGTGGTATACCATAATCTGCATCGGTATCGGAGGTGCTGGAAGAGGCCGAAAGGTCGTCATCACTGGATTCCGAGTGGTCTCTCTTCCAACAGCTCGACCTCTTTGACGTTCGGTTCTTCTTCGTTTTCCTCTGGTCTTCGGCACTTTCATAGTCTCTCGGGACAGGCTCTTCACTCACCGGATGGTATTCCGCGGCATGCCTAATGCCATATTGACCAATGGGCTCATCTCCCGCGCGGCCTTTCTGCCTCTGAGGTCTCTCTACCTCAGGCGGTGGATGGTGCAATGGACAGGCGAGGGGCTACTTCTGTAGCTGCTCCGTGGGGTTTGGTCTGGTCTGAACGATGGAAACCCGACGGTCTACTTTGAAAAACAGCTCGAGAGCTGTCGAGTTGGCCTACCTGGCGTGTGGTTTCCCCTTGGATGGTCGTGGTGATTGACTCCACTATGAAATCCGAGTGAACGACCTGAGAAACTAATCGGTCAGTCAACACAGTGAGGCGGTCGCGAAGTGCCCCATCCAAGTGGTCTTTTAGGAATTGCTTTAATTGGTCTTCACATCAAGAACGGAGTTGCGGCCATAGGAGAGTGGCAACCTGCCCAAATGGTGGGCATTGGGGGCGAGTGCGGCTGGGTCTTTAGGCTGTAGTGCAATATTCCTTTGGTCGACCGGCCAGTTCAGTTGTTCGACCCTCTCGCGAAGGCGAGCGACCGATGGCGACTCCCGGATGAGTCGTTCGGGGTTGTCCACTGGGTCAATCGTACGTCCACCGGAACGGCTGCACGTGCTCCTGTGGTCACTTGCACTGTCCTCTCGGGCGGGTACCGGTGCAGGAGTGTCCAAAGCGGCCACGGCGGCTGCTCGGGTTCCTTGTTGGGCGTCTCTTGGGGGGGGGGGGGGGTGGGTGTTGGTTATCCATGGGGTCACAGTTGTTTTCAAGTCAGAAACGACGAGAAGTAGTCCAATGGTAAAAGTCCTATTCGATTTCCTTCGGTCTTAATATTCCAAACGGCTGTCTTTGTAGGCTTCTAGGTCGGGAGACCAGATGTAGCAGAATACTACTCCAATGGCGAAGTGGGGAAGGAGTAAATACTAGGGGTAGCGGTGGCAGAGTACCAGCCAATAGGGTGACAGTACACTGGGGTCTAGTTTTGTCATGGGCACCTTCTGACGTGCAGGCGCATTGGGAGGCGGGTATCTGAGGTCCTTACAGGTCGGGCGCACTCGTAACGATGGCTTGGAAGCCTGTGTCTGCTGGATGCTTGGGGGCGACTAGAGGACGGAGGTGGTGCTTGCCTTTACTCCTCAGTGGCCGGCTGCACTCGAGCCAACTAATATAGTTGGCGAGGCACTCTACACCACCGGTAACTACTACTAAAAAATTAGATAAAATACTACACTATTCTACCGTGCACTGTGCTGCAGTGCCAGGTCCACGGGAGGTCACGCCTCAGATCACAATTATCTCCGACCCACGTGGCTAATATTGACACAAGCCAGTGGTGCTCTGGTCCTTCGTCCACCTCTTCGGCACTCCAGCTTGCCAGCCGTCTGAACTTAAGGCTATTGTACTACACTGAGTATGGTCTTGTAGTTGTTGATCAAATTGAATAATGCATTCACCATTTGCGAGAAACCTGCCGGATCGGTTGAGTTCCTTGCATGTTTCAATCAGCTACTGGTTATTGTGGCCATATGGAAGTGCAGAAGAGTTTCATTTGTTGTGAACCAACTGACGCTGGCAAAAACAATCTTTAAAAGCTTAACAAGTGTATTTGCCCGATTCATTCGCACATCACTGTTCTCGCTACCATCACAGCCAGTCATTTCGAGTCCATGTATATTCCCAAGAATACAGTTGATCAGAATATCAGAGAAGTACCTCAAAACACCATTGTTTGCAAGAAAATTTTGTGGAATACGGATTGCTACCGGATTTTCCAAGATATAGTCAAATAGGTAGCCAATCCTAGACCCAAATACGTCTTGGAAACTCGGAGGGTCCGAAACAGTAATCATCTGAGCAAACAAGTTATAGACCTCTTTCTCGCCAGCTGCAGTAGCAGCATAAACACTAGGCGGCTTCAGGCCATGAGAAATCCTAGTTATCAGCTTCTGGTCCGAACTGGCTTTAGGAGAGTTCCAAGAAGTGCAAGATGCCGATCCTGCTTTCTCTTCCCTCTCATTTGCCTTTTCATTTTAAACATAAAGGCTAAAGCACTTTCGATCAGCCACTACCAGCGTTGATACCATTTCAGACTCTTTCTTAGGTATTCTCATTCGAACTTGAGAGCTTTTCGTTCCTGTCATATTAGAAAGCATTGCTGCCATTAAAACTGGAGCGGGACTTTGCAAGCTGCTCTGCTGGGCTGAGCGTCCTGTATGGGAGCGATGAACCCGAATGTTAATTGCAGACCAAATGAGAATATGCAACCCCAGTGTCAGATTTTTCAACAATTATTTGAAATCTGATATACTTTGAGGGGATTGCCGATGGGTATCTCACATAGTCGCTGCCCATTCTCTATGGGATCTTCTTCTTCACGAATGTTTTGTACTCTTTTCAGAATTTGCGGTACTTTCTCCGCGAGAGTGAGGTATTTCGAAACCATTGTTTCCAAGATCTTTACGAGCAATTCCATGGCTGAAGTTCTCTGCGCTGGGAACAATAAAAAGTCTTGGAAAAGTGATCTTGGCTAGTATCATGATGTATGAAGATGGTTGAAAGGTGAAATATAAACAGTTAACACTATTTTGGACGCGAGGAGATTTACATTGGCATGATAGTGGGTGATTTTCACATATTTGCTCGTGCATGCTGACAAAGCGATAGTAACGGAGAGTAGCTTCTTTCATTTCGCGCTGAAACTCTCATAAATGTTCCAAAGAATTTGCATTGAATTGTAGCCGCCGAACGTAGTAGTTGCTGATATCAACAAATTCTTCTATGGCTTTGAAAAATGCAAGAGGTCACTCAAACTCAGTGACGGATTCATTGGGGTATTTTTCTAGATCGTTTCGAGAACAACAGTACTTCTTCTTGCACCAGAAAAATACTGCTAAACATTCTGGAAATTTCATGCCTGTGCCTGCAAAACAAACGTAAACGATACAAAGGAAAAAACACAGAAAAACATATGAAGATACTAGAAGTATGTTGTTGAACGTAGCAACCAGCCCAAGGGTACGATCCTCTGAGGCTCCCTGCTTTCTTACGACGGCAGATATCACTGTGAATTGCTGCCTTAAGAACAGCCTTAAAGAGCAGTAACTGCTTGAGTCACTCAAGTTGAGTGTATGATAGCACGACTTCCGTGACATTATGAAGTCTATGGCTCAAGCAAAGACGTCTATCCGTTGCTCTATATTTTCAAAAACCATATTTTTGTTCATCCAATTTTCAGATTATTGTTCAACAAGATGGCGTTTGCTTAGCAGCTGATGCTCGCACGAAAAGCTACGTCACTTACACAGAATAAACTAGAGTGACCTATTGACATGAATAAGTCTTTCAAGCAGTGGTAAATGTATAAGGATGTTTTTTCTTTTACATTTTCACAGCATTTGCAGAGAAAAAAGGATAGTTTGGTCACTTTGAAAATATTTTCGATGACAATGCGTTACGTTTGCCAAGTGTAAAAAGTTTTTGATAGCTTGATTCATGGGTGTTGTGAGTGTCATTTTGCACGAGGAGACGACACCGGACGACGACAGTCCTTAATATGCCCCCCTAAAAGAGGACAAGAAATGGCTTCGTAGCTCGAGAGTACCAGCACAGGCGTACAATGCCAATGTAGTGAATAGGCACAAACCGTGATAAAGAACCAATATTCAAGGTAGAAAGGAAACCCGGTAGTTACCGCAAAACAAAACGAGCGCCTAGTCCCGGGAAAATATAGCAAAGAGACTACACCAGTGGATAACCTACGCGATCTAAACCTTGGATCTAGCGCAGTGCTGATGATCAGTCCTATTATAGTACAATGTTCAACACGTACGACCAAAAACTTAGGTCTAGTACGTGGCCGAAGTGTACCGTCCTACATAAGACGGGCCCAAACAAAGGCAGTGTAGTACAATCACGTAGGAAGATGCGGGAGATCGAGCCGCAACACGTAAAAGGTTGAGTGATGAAGAGTATGGTTGACGGCAGGGAAGAGCAGACTGCTCTAAGAGAAGTTCGGGGTTCCCAAAAAGAGGAGAAGTGGTCTGGCCCGAGCTGGCTTGGAGGTTGCCGAACTCGGTCTTTTATAGACAATCAGGCTAGGTGCATAATCTCTAATTATGCATATTAGGTCTAGGTAATAACTCATAACAACCTGTCAGGGGACACATCCTTTCCATGACGGACCAGCTTGGCAAAAGGTATGATACCTCGTAAGGTATTTTTTTGGGCCTTTGAGCGAACGACACCGCGGGCAACGCGACGTTTGCTGGTGCAACAAGAGAATGGAGACGGAGCCGACGAGCAGCGCAGGATCGAAGCTTGGAGGTCGGCGGCATTGGCGGCGGCGGGTGCTGTTACTGCGACGCACTAAAGGCGCCGGGCTACGTGACGGCGTGGGCGGCTGATGGTGGTGCGCGTGGTTGCGTGGCGGTGCGGACGGCGTATGGACAAGCGGGCGGCATGTATATTTATGCGTTAGCATGCCCTTGCCATGAAAGTCCGACAGTCTTGGGCAAATTTGGAATAAATTTGGGAAGAGAGGATTTTGCCATGTTTTTGAGGACTTCATAACTGCTCTCAGTGCAGTTCTAACCCGTGCGACGTTTCGCTGAGATCAATATCCGGAAACAACAACCGTCTCTTGAGTCGTTTGCTCTCAAGACTCTCGCAAGAACAGAACAGCCTTTGCTTCAGCTTATGTTTTGTGCATTTAACCGCCAAGAGTAAGCCTTCCTCATTGTCAATATTATCTTCAAAGGCCCTTTGATACCGCATAACCCCGCGAACTTTCGTCCTACACTGCCCTCAAATGCGTTCTGCATTACTGCACTTAACCTCTTCCCGCTAAAAGTTCTCCACACTAACCTGGATATCATACCGCCCAAAATGTTCCTAGACACGTATCATTATGGGCTTCGTATGGGATGGGACAGATGCATCGCTACTAATGGCTTAACTTGCGCCAAACAAACTCGTCCGTGCCGTTTGAAGCCAGTTATACAACATTGCATCGAACAAGTGCAACATTATTATTTGTTTTCTACAATGCAGTGTGAAAAACAATGTACTGCAAATCAATGCCCCCTTTTTCTTTTACATGTTCCTTTCAAGAATGCCGCAAACGGTCAAGTAACGAAGAAGATTGTGGTTCAAAAAGGTACTGTGCAATGTCTATATAAGCGCTATCAAGACGTTCAAATACATGGCCAAGGTTCATCGAAGGTTGAGAGTGGAATCAATTGTGCTGTCCTTGTTAGTTCCAAAAACCCTCAACATGGAGCAAACAATCACTACTGCTTTGAATATGCTTTTGTAGATAAAATGTGCACTATGTTGCTGCAGAATTATCCATTTCGTTTTGACGACTGCTTACGAACTGTGTCTCCCAGTCTTTACTCTTTATGGTTTCTGACCTCTTTTATTGCGGTGGAGATGTTTGCGGACTGTCTAAACGAAAGTGGTGTCCTTCGAAACTACTGCAGTGCAGACTATGGAGACCGATTATTCGGATCGCTTGGGAGGTGGGAAGATGTCGAAATTCAAGTTCAAGGAGGTTGCGGAAACCCTCCGTTTGATAAAACCTTACTGCAAACCATGGTAACACAATTTGACGCTGGTGCTCGCAGCTCGCACCTTACTATAGATGCGTTATGCTACCGTTATCTGAGAAGTACGGCATGTTACAGAGAGTGAAAACCCTTTCGTCAAACGGCATTCTACTACTCCCCATCCCACCTGGCTGTCTATCATTCAGATATCAGGAAAGCTTTTTCAGCTCCACGTCTACGACACGGTGCAATGACTTTCATGAACTTGGTTTGTTTATCTGGTGAAACCGTTCGTATCTAGAGAAATACCCACCGCCGCGAGATGTCAAGGCACTTTATCTCAAATGGATATCAATAGCATGCCGCAACCCATCTCTTGTTTGCGTAGCTTTTAAGGCTTTCGAGACAGACTTTCCATTTATTCGAAGAGCTGAAGGTGATAAACAGGATCTGCTCGTTGAAACAAATCATGGAATTGGTAGTTAATGCGCACTTCATCGAACTCGAACGTGTTGTTCTAGTAAACATACTCCATGTCTTTATCATACTTCAGTTCCAAACCATGTTGAGCATCTCGTTGATATCTGAGTCTGGATCATCAAATGCCGGTAAAGACTCAGTAACTGTCAGCAACACTGGTTCAATGCATTCCGAGATATGGGCAATATCGGAAGTATGCAACAACGGAGCATCCTCTTCCGAGTCCTCCGCGTTTGAACTTTCAGTAGCATGGCTATTAACAATGGGGAGGAATTTGGTGTTGTTTTCACACTTAAGGCGATCGCAGTCACATCCCAGACATTTCAACGATCGTTTCACACACGAACACTGCCTCGCACTGCACAACCCTTTGCACCTGCACTTGGCCACCAGCTTCGACATCTCTTTTGAAATACCCTCAACATCTTCTTTGCGTTCGAGTAGTATTATTCCGTCAGAATTGTATCCGCAATTCACATCACACCCCCCAACAATATGGGGAGATAAATCTTCATTCTGGGCATTGAACCAGTACTTGAACACAATAGGTGTCACCCTATTTGCTTGATTGCGGACGTGCTCACTTAGAAGTATTAATTCTGCCACTGACTTGGCGTTGTCGGCAACATATCTCCTGACGTCGAGATACCACTTTGTAGACCCAATAGGATGCTCACTTTAAAACGACTTTCTCATTCTTCGTTGGACCTCTGCAGCATCGCATGCTTTTTCAATGTATTCAGCGTGAAGTATACGTTCAGTTTCCTCATTTACGGTTTTCTTCATACCCTTTTTTTCTAGATATGCTAGAAGCGTTAGCAGTTCCATTTGCCTAGCGCCGATAACCACATCATTGCCCTGAAAGAGAGTGCTGTGACGAACAGCTCCTTTCAGGTAGTGCAAATTTGACACCTCATGCGTTCCGGGAGATTAGTCGCGACCTGCCAGCACATAGGTACAAGCTAGCATCTTCGTACTTAGACCATATCCCATCATTCTTCTGCAAAGGGCATCAATATCAATTACGCAGTCACGAAGAAGGTGGATCACATTTCTGTCTCGCATAAAATGCGCCAAAGTTAGAATAACAGTCACGTCTGTATCCATCGACACAATCAAGCAGCTGGCTTTCTTGATGTGCGTAGCTTCATTACCGTGCTCATCGTCTACCAAAAGAGGAATAACGAAATGCTTGAATGTAGCAACAAACCATGTTTCTGACTCTCCATGTGTCACACACACCTCAGAAAGTCGTAATCCTGAGCGCTTTCCAAACACCATACTTCTTTCCCGGGGCACAGAAATGAAATCTCTTTCGGAATCGTCAGATGACACAACTTTGTTTTGCATCTCAAAACCATTCCTGGCTTTTGCTCTCAAAACCACTTCTCCGTCACGCGGTATTGGAAACCTCTCATACTTTGTAGCCAACTCACAGGTCAACTCCGTAGCTTCCTTACTTATGCATTCAGGTGAAAAACTAAAGCAACCTCCATGAATTAAAATGTCTACATCACGTTCGAACTCTCTCGCGAGTTCTGTTCCGGCAACGGCACCACAAAATAAGTGTAGAGAAGCAATGGAATCTCTGCATGAACTAGAACGCATAAGATTGCCCCACGGTGTTTCTAAGGGAAGTGGAAATCCACTCCGTTTCAGCTCTTCGTCTGCTCTTTGCTTTGTTTCCATGTTCATATCTCGCACATGATCTCGTCGCTCTTGTTCGTTTTGCTTCTGGTTCATTGTACAAGTTGGGTCATCAATGTGTAAGTGTATTTGTCTCAACTCTTCACTGCTTCTACCCATGAACCACCGCCTCACCAAGTGCTTCATTTTCAAAATCGTCACTCCCATCAACGTGTTTCCTCTTCTTCCATCAGTTCCGTTGTTCCATATGAAGTTAATCACATCAACCATCACTGCAGCATATCGCGGCATACGGAAATCATAGATATAAGACAAAACTTTTCTTCCCGGTCGTGATCGCTGCACAGAACTGTACAAGACATCTTCGTCCTCATTCATGAAGTCCATATTTAAAACACGAAGTAAGCTGCTCTTACTTGCATGTTTCACTGTACCATTAGTCGTGCGATAAGCGTCCGCGAATGGAGATAAAAGATGGCGCGCCGAATGCAACTAGTGCCATCGTTTGCGTGAATCTTCAGCGCTCTGCGTATCCCCATTTTCAATCGCCTTGTGCGCGACTAAAGTTAACGTATTCAAGAGTTTGGTGACCATATGTCGTCTATCAGACAATGTTTTCCTGGCGTCCTTACTGGGTTTTGGGGTTTTGACGGAGTGCTTTTCATCAGCAGAGATCACCATTCCTACAGTAGGAATCTGTCTCTGTTTTGTCAACACTCCTCTGGAACGCTTTCCATTCAGATACTTCTTAACGTCGCTGTCCAACAAAGGACCAAAGAACTCCCCTAATTGTGTGGAGATGTGTAGTTCTAAACTTTTTGCGCCATGCCTGTTCATATCAAGAATCAGCTCCTGAATCTTTGCATTCTGTAGGTCCTTAGGTTTCGAACCGAAAACATTCCTGAGCGTCTGAAAATCTCGGTGCTCCGGTGAAAGAAACCCCTTCTCTCGCATGAGTTCCACCATGCTGCGAACTGTTGAACTCTGGATGGCGTTTCTGTCATATAAGTTTAAAGGGGACACCTCCTCGCCTTCATCACCACAGCCTCTGATTCTTCCATAAGGATGCGATGATGCAGTAACCATTCTTATCAGTGTACGAGCATGGGACACAGGAAGAAGCCACGCCCCAGCTCTTTCTAGAAACTGGAGCATTGTAGTGTTCAAACTCTTCAAAAGCCTCACAATTAGCATTTCCAATGCTTCGTCAAGGTGTACATATGTCCAATCTCTTTGGTCGTACGCACTTTGCATTCCTGAAGTGAAGGAAGGCACATGGGCAAACATCCCTCCAGGTTTATTCTCGTAAATGTCTCGGAACATAGTCCTTGGCATCGTTGCGCGGAAAAACCCATAATATACATACAGCTCTTGATAATTGATGTGCCTGGACGTGTGCAGTATATTGTTAAAGCCCAACCAAAAGCTGTCAACGACGTTGGAGTGCCCTGTCCTTGACAGTACATGAAAACCAACGACAGGTAGCATACACGTTAAGAGAACGGTGCTAATATAATGTCTTCCATTCACCGATATCTCAAAAACGTTCCTAACATGACCGTGAATAATTCTCCCGACAGTCACGGTTTTAGGAGAAACGTTCTCTGACACACATTCAAACAGTTTTGAATTCAACACTGTTCGTAAGCCATAGTTCTTCTCGTTTTTCTTGTCTTTCAAAATGTCTTCAACTTCATCCTTAAGCTGTGAGTTTTCTGACAGCACAGTATCCGATACGTGGGTTATAAGAGCGGCAAATATGCTGAATAAAAAACCAGGATTGTTACGAGCATGGGAATAATTCAAAATGTTGTCGACTTGCGTGTTTGAAAGCCCGGCGCATTTGGAAAGCTCATAGAGACCCAACCCGTGCAAAACTTCTTTGCAAGTGATTGTTTGTCTATGTGAAAGAAACCAGGAAATGGAATCATCCATTCATGTACCTGTAACTCATTCATAAAGGCGGGCTCTATCGAAGTAGGATTAGGTCTGTTGCAGTCGCTGTAGGACGTTCTCCATATCTTCACCAACATCTTATACGTTGGTTGATCTCCAGCGACTACCACAAATCTGGGAGATCCAGGATTCCCAGGAGTGAGTAACTCGGCAATTAGGGAAAGCTTTCTATGTATAGTCATGATGTCCGAAGCACTCATTCTGCTAACGTCGACGAATACAATATCCTGTTCAAAAAGTGAAGGGTCTTCAAAATCTGCACCTCCGTGCTGCTTGAAAGACGACAGTAGAAGCAAACGAAAGTAAATTCCTTGATGTTTGTATTCCAGTTCTTTTCGTCCTCTTCTATACATACTTTTGGAGTGTGAAACAGCAAGAAGGCGACTTCTGTTTTCTAAAACGATCCCAAACACCAGATCACAGAACTCGACAAGTATGTCACGGTCTTCTTTGGAATTGAATGAGGCTGCAGATGATACACGGTCCTTGAAAATATCTTTGGGTCTCAACCACTTGTTTGGATTAACGTCTTTACGGTTTTCTGTCATCGTACTTGTTTCTGTCGAGTCATTCACGCGCTTTCGCTTCCGGCATTGAATGATACCTTGTGTGGCAGTCCCAATAAGTATAGGCAATGACTCGCCGAAGGCTTTCACATTGTGCACAGGTAGCATGTCAACATTGTCGAGTTGAACAGTAACAATTCGGTCCTCAAGACGAACAGAGTCAAACGCGCCTCTTTCTGCCTGTTCTCTTTTAGATATAAGACGTCTACGAAATGTTTCTGCTCTGTCATATGACGTAACCAATCCAAGGGCATGTAATACACTACGCCAAGATGCAGTAAATTCAATTATGCCAGCAATCGACAGCATTGTAGTCAGAGGTCCGACGCACACCCTTGAGCGGCTCATGACCATTTGCTCAATCACTTTGAGAACTCTCATACACAGCATAAAGTCAGCTCTTGAAATTAATTCCGTCTTCTTTGAGGATCTAAAAATCGCAACGAAATTGTTCAACTGTTCTGCAGGTAAACTTCGGGCATCATTTGATATGGGAAAGATATTTCGAAACTTCTTCTTCCGTGCTGCAGCCTCTACTTTCCAGACAGCAAGCTGCTTGTTCGAAGCCATATCCAAAAGGGTTGCCGTCCACAGCTTTTGTGGAATTGCCTGGACTTCTTCCGATAGCAACCAAGATCCATTTCGAAACACTTTGGACTTTGCCAGAAATCGTGTATCAACAGCACTCAACAGTTCGCGCCTTTTTATAGGCATGAGAGTGACTTCGTCGCTTTCTGATATGCCCATTAATCCATTTATACTCTGCGAAAAAGCTTCCTGAGTAGCGTAGCATCTCAATTTTCTCGAAAGAGAGTACAAGTGCATCTTTCGAGCTGCAAGTACAGGTGCAATCCGAGACTCTACATTCTTGTCGCAAAAATCTCGTTTCCCTTCCAAATTCCTCTCGTGAAGTGCACAGCGAATTCCAATTAGAGTTTTGACTGGTAAAAACCTCGCAAATGGAAGGTTGTGGAATGGAGCCAGCACAGAAGCACGTAGTGTACCAGCAGAATCAGCAATGTCACTATTGAAGCGCAAAAAAGCGGAAATGTGTTGCCTAGAAGTGGATTCGTCCAGTGCAAACAATATGCAGTCAACTAAGCAGCGATCAGTTGCCCATCTTAAAAGAGCAGTGTCTGTTCTAAATTGAGTCCCCTGTGAACCTTTTGTCAAGAGATAGCGGCAAGTGCCACATGAGTGCTTTCCAATCACATCTTGGGCACAAAGTTCCCCACTAGAATGACTGAGTACCGCGCTGTTAAATTCGTCATAATCCTCAAGTCCTTGAAGCGAATTATTATCAAACCTTGGAAATAGATGCAAGATATTACTAGAAAAAGAAAAGCCACGACTTCGAAACACACAAAACCCCTCCTTCATGCCGCGTAATTTTGAAGCAATCATGGCAGCCTTTTTGCATGCGTTTCTTGTTTGATTGTGATGCAGACTACAAAATCGGATTGTCGACAACTTTTTAAGCTCGGAAAGCAAGACGTGACAATTACTGAGCGTCATACCCGATTTTTTCTGAAGCTCGTCACAGAACAATGTTTGGCTTTCAGTTCCATACACCAAGAGGTTTAGCAGTTGATTGTTTGTTCTGACACCACTTCGGTTTTGAATGCAATGTGACAAATTGGAATGATTTTTTGTTTCCAATCTTTGACAGATAAAGCAAGAGAGATCGAAGAAACCCTTTGCAGTACGTCTTCGTATCCAGTTTTTTAAAGCGTCTTTTGATTTCTTACCATATCGTCTCTCATTGCAAATTACAAGCCAACCACGACTAGAAGAGCTGCAACCGGAGCAAAGGAGTTCCGTTGTATTAGATCGATGAAGAAACTGATTGGGTATAGGTTTTGTAAAAATTTTTTTGCAAGCCAATACTTGTTTTTGAGTTAACTGTACCGGTTTCGTTGGCCTGCGGCTATGGTTTCGAATACATATCTCACACGGAAGATTTCCGGGTATGGGTTCTGGATCTGCTGATACGACTTTGCATTTTGATTTCATTCCCGACAAAAGCTCTCTGGACAAAATGGAGTGAGAATGGAGTATTAGATGTATAGTATGTGACAGAATGGAAAATGAAATGCGCAGGAAGAGATGCACGTACCCTGACGACGAGAGGGCTGGAGCACTTCAATAGGTCCAAAGCACTACACAAAATGTTGCAGTACGCTACGAAGATACAAGGTGTTGCGTCAAGCCTTGAACGCCGCTGGACAGCTCACAGAAGGCAAAACAAGTCCGTTTCCAAATTTTTTCGGTGCTCACGGACTGATGATGGCAGAGCATGTAAATTTCGGAGGCATGTCCTGCCATCATGGCAAGGGCATACGTCCACGTTCACAGATGTGTGTGTTTATATGAGCTTGCGTCTCTAATTCCAAGACTACGCAGTGCGTGAAGTTCAGAGCATTTTAGAGAAAATACGGATATCTTCAATTTTGACTTGTTCTGTTGACCTTCGATAATCGGTCCTTTTTGTTCTTTGTATGTGAATTCGTAGCCGTTTTACTCCCAACTTTGGAAGTCACCTCCGACCTCTCTACTCTCACCTCCACATTCCCATAACCAATGTTTCTCGCCGCAAAGGCTTTCCAACGTCCAATTCTTCTACGGCTGGTCATGTTTGTTAGACCATCTCCGTCGCGAACAGGGGGAGTGTTGACACTACGTCCACTAGATTGTATCCTATTGCCCAACTAGGAGATTCGCGCCGCTCGCTACTGCGCGAGATTTGCCGCGCAGTCCGCTAGCTGGTCTTAGTTTACTACTAAATGCTAGCTTTCGTGTTCCTACTCTACGCCTTGGAGAAAAGAGAACAGAACCAAGAACAGAAATAAAGTCTACACAATTGCTTGTGTGTTATTGCGAATCGGGATTGCTCCCTGAAGTCCTCACAGGTTATTCTCTAACCTACACCAGTTGTCACCCGCTTTGGGCTGACAGAAACCACGATACTGGAGGTACAGTTGGCGTTGTTCTGAATGTCATTGGTCAGTTCCACACACTGTGATCTCAAGGTTTTCAGATACCCAACAGATTACTGTTGGCGCTCAGCGCTTGCCTTCATCATTGCTGGGCGCATGGTCATTATGACACCTGTTTACGTAAACCTATGAATGCCGAACGTTCATTGGCCATCCGCATATCAGTGCAACAGCCGCACTTTTCCTAACCATCCATCTTGCTTCCCTTTCCACTTTATACATGTGTATCTCCGTCCCACCGCCCACAGCTACCTTCCGCCCACAACTGCCTTCCGCCCACAACTGCATCCCGCCTCACGCTCGCATTTCTTTCACCGTCTTGCAGAGCACGCTGCTCTTGTCATTGGCTGTTGTACCTTCGCATTGCTTAACGCCAATTTCAGACCTTTTTACGCTCTCCGCGAGTATGGAAGCGATTTCATCATCCGTAACCATTGGTGCATTTGTTCTTTCTGTCGTCAAAAAGGGCGAAGAAGCCGTCAACAAATGGTACGAACGCAAGGACCTCACCGAAGATAACAAGAGCCTTCTTCAGCGAATTCAACGCCACTACGCCCAACTCGAGCGACTGATCCCTCGCATTGAACACATTCTATCCCATGATATCATCGGCAAGGCCAAACTCGACCGTTTGCTGTAGAACTTGGAACAAGATACTGACGCTCTCAACTCATGGGAGCCACAGATCGGAAGTGCAAACCCTGCGGACCGCGTCCGAAGAATGCATCATATTTTGAAGCGGTGTGAAGAAGATCTGGAGAAGCTCTTCAGCTTTTTCGATGAAAGGAATGCAGCCGTTTTGCAATCTTCTACATCGGGGAACGATTTTTACGAGCGAGCTAATACTGTTCCTGTCAACCCACCGCGGCTTACTTTGGACTATGACAACCATGCTACGTGTGAAGGGCAATTGAAGGTCGCAGTGCTTCGAGAAGAGATTTGTCGAGTAGTTGGCATTGTAGCCTCTGGGAATGGTGGAGTGGGCAAGACGTGCGCCATCCGAGGGCTTGCAGTAGACCCTGACATTGAGAAAAAGTTCCCGGGTGGTACTCTTTACATTCAACTGGGAAACGACGCAACGATTAATCATCTTATCAGTGGTCTGGCTAGAATTGTGAAGAGAACGGGGGGTTCAAAGCTGTCTGAGAAGATAAAAAACAGTAAGACGCTTCAAGAAGCATCAGATGAAGCTTCGCATTGGTTCCGCAATGCAGCATGCTTGTTTCTGGTAGATGACATATGGTGTGTGAATGACATCGACTCCGAAGTTCTCACTATTCTTGCCTCAATGGTGAACAAGAGCAGTCGCTTAGTGTGTACTAGCAGAGACAAACACTTCCTAGGCCGGGCGCATCAAGTAATTATGTTTGAGGGCACCGAGACAGACAGTGAGCAGTCCAGAGAGATGTTATGGAAACCCAGTGGGTTTTCGGAAGCCACTGAGCTAGACCAGAGAAACAAAGATGCATTTGAAGCCATTCTAGCCGAATGCCGAGGACTTCCGCTTGCATTTGGCATCGCTGGGGGTTCCGTTCACAAACTGTCCAACCGACGAGACCGAAAACAAGATGCGTGGTCAGATGTTCATAAGACAATGTCGGTGTTGTTGCACGCGAAGGCTGAGCAGTACGGTGGCCTGAGCAAAATTGTAGATGTTTCTCTTCAAGTTCTGGAAGTGCACTGCCAGTCTGAAACGTACGAGAGAATGTTTCGGGCACTATGTATCCTGCAAAAGCAACAACGAGCGCCAGTGAGCATGTTGCAGAAGTTATGGAATTTAGACAGCTTGGATGTCACGGTGAAGACCGCAGAAGCTATGGATGATTTGTCTATTATACAGCTGCGAAGATATAATGACGGACTGTGCGTGCAATTGCATGATTTGGTTTTGGACATTGCAAGAGATAAGGCGTCGAAAGCTTGCGAAACTCAAAGCTTTTTCCAAACATTGATTCGCAACTACACTCGGATTCAGCGAGATTGGTGGAACATTGAGGACGATGGCTACTTGCATAACAATCTGTGCAGGGTATTAAGTTGCGCCGGGAACTTTGATGAGCTGTTGCGACTTTTGTCAGAGCCAAAGTGGGTTGTATGTCGCTTATTGAATGGAGGTATCAACAGCTTACAACAAGACCTGAAAGAAGGAGAGTCTGTTCTTCCTGTCAGTGGGAATGATTCGGGCTACAGAGAGTACTTGGAGATGGTAGGCAAGGCTGCTAGGCTGGGATGCACTTTTTTTGAGGGAAACGAACGTGAGATTTATTTTCAGCTATACGGACGCTTGTTATGGCATGCATCGCGAAATGACAAGACGCAAGAGTTCCTGAAGAAGTTGGAAGATCGTGCACCAAGACTGTGGGTCAAGGCATCGATGGGACTCTTGCAACAAGCAGGCAGCGGTGCTCTTGACTTCATCTCGAGCAGCGGCACGGTGCTTGATATTCATCAGGAGGAGGAAACCATTTCGTTCATCTGGAGTACTGGCGAGAGACTAGGTGTTTCTCAGTATAACACATCAACCGGCCTATCCCAGACAGTTGACTGTGTTGATGAAAGCCTGGAGTTCCCGCCAGAAGATGCGGCTTTCCTGATTGATCAATGCACTATTGTGAGTGCTCACAAAGATGAAGGTGACAGAAAGTTGAAGTTAATTCTTTGGAGCAGGAAGACTGGTGCGATGATGCGAGTGGTTGAGTTGAAAAAACTGCAAGGAAAGAGATCGAATCGACGCTGGCGAAACATGTGCTCAAAATGCGTTGGAAGTAGTGGAAGAGAAAGAAAGCAACCGCCTGAGAGTCTACAGTTTGTAGGGTTTTCAAAAACTGGCACGCGAGTCGCAACGGCAGACCGAAATCATTCAATACAAGTATGGGACACATGTAGTGGAGCGGCGGTTGGAGAGCCTCTTCGCGGCCACACTGATTGGGTGAGGTGCGTGGCTGTGAGCGCGGACGGGACGCGCATCTTGTCGGGGTCGGATGACGAGACGGTGCGCGTGTGGGACGCGCAGAGTGGAGCGGCGGTTGGAGAGCCTCTCCGCGGCCACAGTCATTCGGTGATGTGCGTGGCTGTGAGCGCGGACGGGACGCGGATCGTGTCGGGGTCGGATGACAAGACGGTGCGCGTGTGGGACGCGCAGAGTGGAGCGGCGGTTGGAGAGCCTCTCCGAGGCCACAGTCATTCGGTGATGTGCGTGGCTGTGAGCGCGGACGGGACGCGGATCGTGTCGGGGTCGGATGACAAGACGGTGCGCGTGTGGGACGCGCAGAGTGGAGCGGCGGTTGGAGAGCCTCTCCGAGGCCACAGTCATTCGGTGATGTGCGTGGCTGTGAGCGCGGACGGGACGCGGATCGTGTCGGGGTCGCATGACAAGACGGTGCGCGTGTGGGACGCACAGAGTCAAAAACAGGTAGGGACTGCGATTGTGCACGAGGAAGCTGTTCATGCTATTGCAGTGACCGCAGATTGCTCTCGAATAGCAACGAAAGACGGAACGAAAGCAAGGCTGTGGGACGCGCAGAGGGCAGTGTGCGTGCTCACGTCAGACGACGACGCGTGGCGGTCGATCGTGCACGCTCTCAATCTTTCCTGGTCAACAACACCCTTTTGGATTCCATCAGCTACGCAAGTGACATCGCGCGGCGATAGCGGCTGCGAAATGGTGCTGGCCACATGCGAGACGGCAGTAGAGAATGTTGGTGATGGCGACGTTTACTGGGATGAGCGATTCCAAGCCTGTGCCGTCATTTGTCGGTAAACACATTCCAAACCGCGCGTTCATGATGGTGGTGGCTCCACAAGGCCGCCGTTGGGGCGGAGACGGCCTTGTGGAGCGGTGCATTCAAATGAAGGAATGAAGTCTGGTTTTTCTTGCCACTGTTTTTGCTTTCCACTGTGTGAGACGACTGGGCTACAAAAGTGTCCGGCCAGACACTGATGCGAGCTTGTCCAGCGATACTTGTAGTGAGCTCCCACACACTGCGCACACAAACAAACGAACACCGCTTTTTGCCCACATTTGGTGGAAGGAGGTGGAAGCGAAAAATAGCACACGCAGGGCGCAGAAATTGCTGCAACAAAACAAAGGGACAGCTGTCTGTAGCGAGCTGCAAACGCTTTCACGACGCTTCGTGCTCCTTACTGGTCTTGTCTGGTGCATTTGCACCGTTGAGCGGAGCTATCGGCGCGCACCGCATTTATTCAAAAAATCAGGCACCGGAGCCTCGCCCCATGCTTTTAAAATTGAAGAGTTTCCAGCACCGATCTAACACGAGCAACGCGAAAGTTTCAAGTTCATTGCAAGAAAAGAGACCCGCACAAGAAGAAGCGGATCAGAGCACTCAATATGCTTGTGCGCCAAAAACGCCATCTCGTTTGTCTCTTGAGTGTTTGCGTTTGTTGTTTACGTTGGTAACTCTTGAGAAGACACGCGAAAATCGTATTCTGATACAATCGCTCTACGTCACTGCCAGTCCAGACATCAATCGTTTACAAATTGTGAAGACACCAAATTTTTCCATCCACCAAGGGTACCGTTGGTACTGTGCCATAGGCTCACTTGTTCAGCAGCAGCGTCAAAACTGAACCCAAAAACAAGCTCAATGCCTCGCTGTTTGAACACTTTTTTTCCTAACATTATTTTTCAGGTTTGGCACGTGCAAGTAGCAAAGCAACAAAACTCAAGCCAAATCTATGCGTAAAACAGGTGTTCGGGTCTTGACTCTGGTTCTGTCCCCCGTTAAATAAGCGAAAAAATTGGCGTATCATATCAAAAACATTCTTGGAGGACAGTGTTCAAGTTTGAGCGCACAAGACAGTACATGTGAGCGTAATGTTTAAAATGCGGTGTGAGCCACGTGAAAAACTGTCTCATGGTCAGGCCCTGTCTTCAATCGGGCTGATACCGCCCTCGGGATCCATAATCGCCGTCGACTCCGCTTTCGGCACGAGTATGGATGCGTCAAGCAGTTGTCCGCCCTCACGGTACTGAGACAACGCACTCGTGTTCATAGTTCAAAATCTGAACCCACAAAAGAGGGTACAGAAACGCCAAACAATATACCATTGCTACAGCACCACCAATTCAGAGTGGAACCCGAAACGTGGCTTGCCAGGCGTCTTTCTTACCGAAGGTAAGGGTTACATCTGCGCATCAGCTGTGCTTCAAAATCGATGCCAGGGAGATAAGACAAACTGTGAATTGACTGCCAAGCTCGGATAAGATATCGGCAACAATGCGTCTGCACGAGTTCTCTCTATAAGGTTCACGTACGTAGTTCTTCGTGAACGCCTCACGGAGTTGTGATTCACAAATACGTACAGTAGTCCACCAGCTCTTCGAACGTTCCCTACGGTGCGACCAAGTCAGCGATCGTTCTTAAGCACCATCATCGCCAGAGAGCAGGCCGCAAGACGCTCTCCACAACATTCTCCCCTTGAAAGTCAGTCTTTGTCACTCCGATGTATTGCGCGATGTTTCTGAAACGTCCATCTGCTGTTCTCATTGCGACCTTCCTCTCAACCATCGTACTTTCAAGTGCGCTATGCCCCCCAGGAACGGAAGGTGATAAATGCACACCATGTCAACCCGGTTACTATTCGTCAACAGCCGGTTCAGCTTCCTGTAGCATTTGTCCTGCTGGAACATTCAATAACTGGATGCGGGCAAGCTCCTCCAAGGCATGCAGACTGTGCCCGAAAGGGTTCGTAAGTTCGCGCGGTAGCGATCAGTGCTACCCGTGCAAGCCGGGGTACTACGCCGATCTTCCTGGGCTGGAGTCTTGTAGAACGTGTCCGGCCGGGACGTACAGCGTGACCGTTGGTGCCACCTCATCATCGTTGTGTTGGCCGTGTCCAAATGGAAACACTAGTCGACGAGGAAGTAGCCAATGCTTTCCATGTAGCGCCGGGTATTACGCCGATCGCATCGGATCTGACTCTTGTAAACGCTGCCCGTCTGGAACTTTCGGAACATTCATGGGGGCGATTTCGGTGCGCGCATGCAAGAAATGTCCGCGAGGTTGGTATAGTCAAGGATCTGGTTCTACAGCGTGTACGAAGTGCGGGGCTGGTTATTATTCCGATAAGGTGGGATCGAGTTCCTGTAAGAGATGTGAAGCTGGTACTTTCAGTCGCGCCGCCGTTGCTACGTCAAGCGCGGCGTGCAAACCGTGCCCTAAGGGAACATACAGCCTGTCGGCTTCGATTAGCTGCTCCAGATGTTGGGCAGGTAGTTTTGCTGCGACTCCGCTTTCTCAAAGCTGTACGAGGTGCTCCTCCGGTACTTTTGGAACGATCGTCGGTGCAAAGTTTCACGGCGTTTGTCGGCGATGCCCGTTTGGGAAGAAGAGTTGGAGTGGCTCCACGTATTGCTATTGAAGAAGATGGCTATCTGGATGAAGAGTGGGGTGCAAAAAAGGAAATGAGGGCCACGCCTAAGCTTTAACCTTGTTATCAGGCACCGTCGTCATTGCCAAGACAGCCCAGTAGCATGGCATCAGACTAGCTTGTCAGATGCGAATTAGACATTACTTGTACGTTTAATACTAACGGTCATGTAGCTTAGCAAAGCCACTGACCAAGGGGCGCGTAGTTTAGCACAGCTGCGTACTTAAGCGCCCAAATAAAGGCAAGACTCTGATGAACGAGCAGTTCATCAGAAGCTATTGTGCTGTCCTCTTTTGTTGCGCTACGCTACGCTGTGAGTTGTTACAACCTTTTTCTAAATGAAGAACAGTTGTTAGGTTTAGAAAGTGACGATGTAGTAAATAACATATGTGATGTTACTGTGACTGGCCGTGAAGGCAGTGGGCTTGTTCCTGCTGTTACGAGGTTTCGATTGTACGAATAACGTGATCATCAACTCGGGCTAGAAGCATAAGGCATCAAAGAGTTCTGGCGTTGAGACAGGCCTCATGCCCGAGAGCACGTGATCCGCGACAGAACAAGACAGCGCCCACACGCCCATGCGAACCCATCTGCACATCGACCCCCCCCCCTCAGCGTTAAAAGGCAAAATCAACACGCATACCACGCCCTACCCGCGCAGCGCGCGCGCCACAGCGGCACGTGCATCTACACCTCGCTGCCAAATCCGAACAGGTAGAACCGCACCACCTCGCCCCATCGCCCGCGCAGGACGCCCGCATGCCCCGTACACCACCCGCCAGTGCTATGCCTAGCATTGCTCTCGCGCCAATCCTCATAGTCACGCACACCCTCCACAGCCTCCATCACCTGCGCGCCCCTTCCTCCCTCCGCGCACAAACTGTCGCAAACACTCCATCAACAATGGCGATTCGTCCTCCCGAAAGACGTTCGTCGTTAGCGCAACGGCCCGTTTCGTCCTGATCGTCAGACGCCTACGCACATACAGTCCACCAGTCCGTGAAACAGCCACAACGCCCACCAAACCCGCCGCCGTGTGCGCAACCGCGTCCACAGAAGAGTAGTACACATACGGCACCGCACTTTTCCCGGAGCCGCCTACCCTACAACACGCAGAACATGAACCGTCTCCCCGCCCGACGCCAACGCCTCCCGGCCCCCTTCAAGCTCCAACCCCGAGAAATGTATGTTCTCCACGAGCTGCACGGATTGCGAAAGTGATCCCGCACAACTTCGCCTGCCCTACGACCCCCGAAAACTGCTTGTCTGCACCCCCGCGCTTGCGCTGAACGAAGCGCCCACCCGTATACGCGGGACACATCACCTTCAAGGAGCGTGACCCGGGCCATAGCTCGCCCGCTTTCGTGAACCCCAGCTCATGTTGGCCGAACCCCTCGCCGTTGCAACCGTCGTGACCCAGCGGTGCGTAGTCCCCCTCAACTTCCTCCGCGGCTATGAAGTGTGTCACGTTCGCAATCGCCGTTGCTGGCGCTGCCGTCGCTTGCGCCGCCCTCTCACTCGCTTCGCGCGCCTTGTACAATGCGCGCACTCCCGCGATCACGTGGTCACGTTGCATCGTACAGTAACTCTCTTGCTTGCACACTCGCGCTGCTAGACGCCCCAGCAAGGGACCACGCCCGTAGCTGTGCTTTGCCTTCCTGTACATCTGCAACACCTCGCAGCCGACCACAAGTGTGTCCAAGTCAACTTCGTACCCCCATCATAATCATAAGAGTATACCAAGGGTCATTTAATATAAGGCCCTTTCTATATCTGGACATGGACATGCGTTTTTGGCACTGCACCAGGAAAAGAATTAAAAATAATTCATGTTTACTAAGCGAAAAATTAAAAACAAATCTGACAGAAGGATTTCGAAGTGTCTCTTCCGTGGGGTCGCTGAAACGCAACCCCAAAATCGTGGAAGATGGATTAGATAGATTTTTGTCCATTTCCATATGTAGAAAGGGCCTTAGGCCCTTTCTACATATGGAAGTGGACAAAGAAACAAAAAATATGTAATTATGCAATTGCATCTCCGGGAAATCCATTCCCTGTTACAACACAACAGTAGTGCTGTTTTCTAATAAGAAATAATAAGCAAATTACATGTTTGCATGCTCCAAATGTTGGACGTTACTGTTAGCGCTGCACAAGAGCGGAGCCGAGAATATTTATTATTGTCTGTCTGTGTGTCTCTGTCTTTTTTGTGTTCCTTGTTCATTCTGCAACCGAGGGCAGTGAAGCAAACCTACTTATATGCTTCTCGGTTGTAACAGAAATCTTACACGTGGCAAGTAGCTGGAGGGTTACTTTCCATGCTACCCAATAAAATACGGAATAGCAATGACATTGCTAACTTATGTCATTGCTGTCATACACACGTGTATTACACGTATCAGTTACCCTGTTGGGGAGGGATACCGTTTTTAACTTGTTCTAAATCTTTTAGTAGAAATTGTTTTAATAAATTCGGTCGTTACCAGCCCCCTGATATGCTCCGCCTTCGTGGTCTCGTATGCAGTGAACAGGAACAGCGAGCCAGTCAATTCTTTACCCTAAGCCGAGGGTATCGATAAGCTCTCTCTCTATTTTACACTGGTATTTCCATGGAAGAATATTTACTGAAGCAGAGCGGTCGAAATGGATCCCAAAAACAGTTTGGAGCCAGTGTGAGCACCAAATAAGCGGAATAGCTGCCTGGCGCCACCTTCGTGCTCGAAGTTGGCTCTGACAAGCTTCGATCCGCTCTACTCCACTGGAACTCTGTACGACTGTTTTATTCCCACTCCGCCCACCCTTAGGCGACAGCTACGCCTTTGTAAGGCGCGCTGGCCCCAGATTGCAGGTGCAGTCTGAGGAGAACGTAGTGGTACTACGTTCATAGCCGTTATCCCGAAATAAAGGATCTGACCTTGCTCGCAACGCGTCACCAATAAATGCACTAGCTTAATTGATAAACCTTCGTAGCGCAGAGCGTTTTAAAGCAAAGTAGCGCTCTGTAGTGCCTCTAGCGAAGAAAACCAGCACTCGTCCAGGCCATGTTCGGATGATATGTCGGTAAGCCGTATTATAACCGCGCTGTTCGTGAAAGTTGCAAGGACGACTCTCCCGCACTGCTCTCTCATGTGCGTTTCGTTTCTCTCCCAAACCCCACCTGTGGCGCCTTTTCACATGCCCATTTATTTGCGGCGACAACATTGCGCAGTTAACACACTTCTACACTTCTTTTGACAGCTGTTGCTGAACTTGCTTTGATTAAATGTATGTTCTTCAACTGGTTTCATGGCGGTTCTTACCCCTTAAATTGTAAATGTGATGGTTGTGGTGCGATACCCGCATCGAAAACAGCGTAAAGACATATTAGCATACGACTCTCAGCAGAGTGATACCATAAAGATAAGGGATGAGCACAACAACAACGCGCGTTCGCATGATACGCACCTACTGGTCTTTGGATTCACATTCAATCACCTTTTCGATACCGTGGGTAGACCATATTATGTTCCACCCACGGTATCGAAACGTGCCTCGGTAGAGTTACACCCTTGACCCGGGAGGTCGTTAAACTCGCCCAAGCAACCGGTCAGCTTGCCAGTTGCCCTCGCGGACCTGGGTGAATAGTCTTGAAAAGTCACCCGCGTAACTGCACGTACGCAGTCGGTCACGGGCCCGCTACCGGAAGAAGATCCAGCCGCTGTTTCCCTGAATTTTTCCCTCGAAGGAAGAGCTCCAAAGGAGCCTCTGGACCGGGGTTTTTTCCAGGGTTTTCTCGGAGGATCTACACTTGGATCAGACGCCGCAGCAGGTTACGCGCCGGTTCTTACCCCCGATCTTGCCGCTGAAATGAGGATTGGGCGGAAAGGATGTCGTCAATGGTTTCTTGGCGGCCAACGTGGTACATGCGAATCGCCTTGTCGTGGTGTGCCCCTTACCCGAGGACCTCTAGAGGTTGAATGAAATGGTGGAATGAAGAAGGCAACAGTCCTCGGAAACGAAACGATTCTGCGGTTGAACACGCCTAGACACCTAATGCATTCTTAGTATAGTAGTAACCCAGTGTGTGTAGCACGACTCCGGGTTGTAGCTAATAGCTATCGTACGAAGAACGCGTTATAGGTTGTAGGGGTCCTTAGCAAACCCCCGGGCTAACATAGAATTGATGTTACTCGTTCGTAAACAGAGAGAGAGAGAGTTACACCCCTAAAGCTTTTCAAAGATGATCGAGTATGCGTTCTGTACAACCAGAGTTTTTCCTCAAATCTGCGTTTCAACATATGCTGTATACCAATAAAAAGCCGCCAAGCTGATGAGGAGGCAAACGTTGCAAAATGAATCCATTCCCTCAGATTGGCGCACCCAAGCTCCCTGACACACGATTGGGAATCTGATAGCATGAGATGCTCCTGTGTTGCATGTTGTAACACAGAAGACAGCCTACAAGCTTCATTCACCATCACTTTGTTACATATGTGCAAATATAGAAGTGGCAAGCTAGCATATTCCTTGTATTCAAATCTCATGTCAAAAGTGTGGATGGAGCTATGCTAGCTACCAGTTGGAACGTGGAATACAGTCCCCTCGTTCCAACTGGAGGCAGCAAATTAATGACCTCCCTGATCTGCCCTCCCCGCAAGGTCGGAGGAGCTGAAAAAGGGAGTGAAACCCAAACCCCCCCTGCTACAAAACGGTACCAAAGGTAAGGGGTTAACTGCTACCTATCAAATCGGACACGTCGATCGGTGCTAACAATCTGGCCCTCCTGGTTGTAGTCACCAAAGAGCTACAGCCTAGTAAATTATGAGTCTTCTGGACAAGCAATTTCTCTAGACGGTAAGCTCAAATATCTAAGGGCAAAGTCATGTACTTCTTCCACCTTCCAAAGTCATCACGTGAGATCAGGTTTCTGCACCCATGGTCTTCCACATTAGTCATGGTAGACTATGGAGAAAGTCGGGCGGAGAAGGAGACTAATCAATCGAACCACAACGAACAAATATTTCTTTATACACGTTTTCGCTCTCGCAATCCCGATGGCAGAGCGAAACTACCTGCATGAGTATCTCACACAATACGTGGCTTGTTGAGAATCTTGAGCTTTGTTAACGATATCGAGATTCAGTTGATCTCAGTTGATCTCGATAACGTTAGCATTGATCTCAATCTCGTGAACCAAACTCACGATTCTCAACCTACAAGGGTTTACACCTTCTGAGAACTGATTTTCCTACGGTACAGAATCACGGTAGTTTGATGGACATAAAGCTTGAGCGGGCATTCAACGTCAACAGAAGTCCCTCTTGATGTGCATTCAAGTCAGTCCCAAAAATCGAGAACCATAACCGACTTAATCACGCTTCTGAAGTTGGACCACAATGGTTCGATTTACTAGTTAGTACATCCGCTTGGAGTTATTACTAGTGGAGAAACCTCTAACGTATATAGATCCCAGCCTAGGGCCTTCTTATTGCGCAGGGACAAGGATGTTCACGCAACATGGATCAGGAACCGGATGATGGATACTGTAAGATAGTGAAGACTGGAGTAGACTGGTACTGAACGTCTTTACCAGAACCAGGACCGACACACTTTCAATGACTGGAACCAACGAGAGCTTCATTCTAACTGTGAGCTCTCTACTTATACTGAGTGGTCGTCTACTTGAGTCATAAAGTGGGCGCAGCACTGAACGGGTGTTACTCTATTACAGATACCATGAGTATGGGTCGAAGGACCTGGATGCTGTAGTCGAAACTATTCGTGACTCCTCTCATGCTGCTGTCGTATCTGCAGCACTCGTATTGGATGACCAGCAAAGCGCTTTAGAGACGTTCGAAACCTCTCAAAGGCTGCTCAAGCAAGCGCTACAAGATGAGCTCTCGGAGAGAGCATTGGAGCGTTGAAGCCGGAGAAAAGTCGAATATTGTCACTTGTGTTCGTGGTTGAGGATGCTCCACTTGTTCTCGACGACAAAGGACTTCCGTTGTTAAGACCGAGTAGCGGGGAGATTCCGCCACTAGTTATCGCGGTCGCAAGGAAGCTGATTGACACAGCAAAGAGTGAAGCCCAAGAGGAGAAAAAGCGCATCGGCCTGTCGAAGTTCTTATTTAACGACGTCTTTGGAGTCGAGGCTGAGGGGCAGATCGTTTCTTTGCAGAAGTTGGCCATGTTGTCCTCATCAGTCTATACGAAAATACAGGACGAAAATCGCAAAGCCGTTGAACTGTTTCAAGCTGCCACAGATTCTAGCTAGTGAAATGTCTCGCTAGTCGACCGGAACTCCTGGTCAAAATGCTGGAGGAAGTGGAGGAGCACAGCACGCCAGACAACGAAAGAGGGAGAAGGACAAAAACATAATTGTGGAGGAAGAGTATCAACGCCAGAAGAACCAGAAAGTACAGAAAATTCGACATGAAGAGAAGTTCGACAAAGTCAGAAGCGAATATAGTGCTCAAGAAGAAGCGCAACAGCGACAAGTGGACGTATTATCACAGCAGCTTATTATCGTGAATGATCAGACGACCGAAGCGCAGAAGAACCTGAATCGAGTGAGAGAGTGCGACGAACAGCTCACGACTGAGAGTGAAGATATCCAGCAACAGCTGCAAGTAGTAGACTATGTTATTTTGAAAACCGTGGACCAAGTGGTTGAAAGTGACAAAATGGCTATCAGTCAGATGATCTCTAGCATGGAACAAACAGAGACCATTTCGAACCTCTAATAGGAGCTACAAAATATCGTGATCGATAACAAGTATTCAGCAAGAGCTGTATCAAAACTGCACACTGTAGCAATTGGCATTCAGTCGCTGCAGCAGGCGAAGCAAATGGAGATACAGAAAGAAAAGGATAAACTAAGCCAGCAGATTGAGGAGTTAACATCACAGCTACTTCAAAGTGAGCAATCAAAAGGTCAGCTAGCAAACCTGAACACAGTGTCAACATTGGATGATCTGCTGAAGCGCACTCAACAACTACAACAAGACCAGATTTCTGAGCAACAGCAAAAGCAGAAATCGGTTCAAGTGGAAGCAGACCCCGAGGACGATACAGCAGATCATTTGATTGGCAGTTCTATCCTTCTTTCCATCCGCGAAACTTTTGCAAGAGGCGAGGATACACAGAATGTGTGGCAATCCTTGACAACATCCGCATCTACGAAGGCAGTTGAAGTTGTACTGGGCGCTCTCCCCAGTGTTCCAGAAAACAAAAGAGCATTGACGATTGAGCTCCTTCAATTCCTGGTGCGGTACGCTATCTTCAAAGGGCAGTTAAACATCCTGGATGACATGGCCCCTTTCTCTAATAAATCTGAAGCGCACCTTGTCGTTTTAGAGAAACTCCAATCCATTGATGCAGACATTCGTGATGATCGTTGGTTTATAGGTAGCCTCATAGGCGCAACGTTAATGATAACTTCCGCGGACAACATCACCGTTGACCAGGCCTCGCTGACGTCCAGGTATGAACACGTCGAAGGGGTTCCAGTCCTCAGCGCATTGAAAAAACTGGAGCGAGGGGCTGCGAAGCTGGTGAACGAGCTCTCGAGTCTCGGTGTGAATCTTCAACATATTTCTCAATTTCTTGCAGAACACAAGAAAACAATTGTAGAAGCCCAAATGTTATTGAGGCAAGGACATCTCTCAATTCTTCAAGGCAAGCCAATGAAGCTAATTGACAAGCTTTGTCGGATAACTCTCATTTTCTTCAGACGAACCGATGACTTTTTGGCGGTGCACAAGATTGCTGGCGTTGGGTGTTGCAAAAACAGTCAACTCACTCCTAGAATCCATTGGTGTGATGGTGCTCGAAAATGCTCTTAATAGGAAGCGGAATAATCGGGGTGAGGGGGATACACCCGACTCTTCCTGAACAATGCGGCTACCGCTAGAACTCACATGAGTAATGGTGACGGCAGTGAGGCTCTAAAAGGCCATGCGGAACACAGACGCTCCGCTACAGAAGCCGACTGTATATGGGCCACAGGATTTAAAAGCGTTGTCAAATCTTTTGAGCAGTGTAGCTCTCAATTCTTCACCAGCTGACGTGGCAAACAGGATGTCCGCTGTATCAAGGGCCCTTTCGACAGGCATTGCTGCATGCACGGATTCGGAGCTAATGCAAGTTCTCTCAATGATAAGAGACATCAGCTTTTCAAAGGCCGACGCTGCAGAAAAGCTTGCTGCAGTTTCCGGTCCGATGCCAGCGTGTGCCACTATTGCTAGTTACAGGCTGGCTTTTTGCTGAGTCGCGGTGATGAAGATGCACGAAGAATTCTGTTCAAGGCGATAGCATCGCGATTGTCGATCCCAATTCTTTCTGCAAATCGGCGCATTTCTCGAGTTCTCGCCTTCCTCTCCTTTGTAAGAAGCAATTTGTGGGTATTTACTACTGCTCCTGAAACAGTTCATTGGTCAGTACTACTATCAATGATGAACTCAAGCGAAATATCCTACCCGGAAAGGAGCGATGAAAACTCAGAATTTCTTCGTTCGGTATTCGGTCAAGACAGTCATGAATTTGGAACAGAAGTGGCTGCCTTTAATATTTACTATCTTCGTCCAGAATATAGTGAAGTGGAAGGCGTTTCCCAAACGAAGAGATCAATAAGGCTCAAGTCATGCATCGAAAAAGTTTTGGTAACAAATCGTAATCAATGTACCCTGGTTTAGTATCTTCGTCCCTTGGCTTTAGCGACTCGAAGTTTGCTTGTAGAAGGTACAGCAAGGGCTGCTTTCGAAAACGATTTCCCGACGACAATGCAAAGTATACGCGATGAAGTGGGGAAGGGTTTCGTGGATTTGAACAGATCTGAGGACATTACCGTTCAGATAGCAAACGTTGTGTCATCTGTTGTTCAAGATTTACCATCCATACTCTTCAATCTCTTTGGAGCCATGGCATATCCAGCACTCAAGACGGGGTCTTACTGACGCTTGCGATTATTCTATCAAAGAGAGAAAGCGTGAAAGAATTGAGCTAACAGTTCGAAAGAATTGTGTTTCGGTGGGAACAGTGGCCAGCTTCTGCTACTTTGGAAAAACCTCTCATGATTCCTCAACCTTGCTCGGGGTTCTAAGGAACAAAAAGATGCAATAAGGCATGGTTATAACGAAGCTGCAAAGAATGGATGCGATGCGGCGTATAACAATATGCTCGTCAACGCGTTTGTTGAAGCTCGACACAGCAACATGACGTTTGATGGAGCCAGGTCTTTGGTGTTGGAAGACTTTCGTAGTGCTGCACAGAGAGACAAAAAGGCAGATGAGAACCTTAATCGACTTCTTGATGATGTATCACCAGTGCGTCGATATGTCGTCATGGATGACACCGACTCTGGTGATAAGAGTGTACAGTTTTCCACCTTCAACAAGATCATTCATGAGATGGTTCGGAAGCTTGAAGAGGTCATCTATGCGGCTTCATCTAGCAGTAAGCCGTTTAGCACACTAAGCCAAGTTTTCGATGAACAGATGGACGTATTGTTTGGCTCTGTGAATGGCAACGATTTTCACATCTCCACTACTTCCAGAACTGTGCAGATGCGCCTAGAGAAAACTATCCGGCGAGTTCGAAGGTCACCTTCATTTGAGAATCTTGGCGGGTTTTCCTCAGTGCTCTCTCATCTGTACCATGGAACGAAATGGACGGAGATTAACAACACAAACCGACCCGGGATGTCGTTGAACTCGCCCAGGCGATCGGCGGACTGATCGCCTTCTTTGACCCGGTATGTCTCTAAAAGCGACCAGGTAGTAGGCAGACCGACGGCTTTAAGGGACCTGGGTGGCACTGTCCAGAAAAGGCCCCCGCTAAGCTGTGCGAGACGGTAGGCACGACGCACGCGCTTCCCGGAAGATCTTGCCAGCTTTTCCCTGAATTTTCCAGGAAGGGTCAGGAGTTTCCTACGGAAACTGAGGCGGCAGTGTTATTTCACGCAGCATCTCAGCATCGCGTGGATAATGGAAGAAAACAGGCCCGCACGTACAAGGATCTGAATGGTTTTACACGGTTTTTACGGAACTTGCGCCAGGATTGTAGAAAAGCACGTGTGTTAGGTCGGTTCAACTACCCGAAATCGCCAAGGGTAAAGAAGAAAGGGTGAGTAGAAAGTCGTTAGTGCTTCTAGACGACGAACATGAGGCACATTGGAATCCGCCTCGTTGTGGTGTGCCCCTTAGCTGACGTCCTCTAGTGGAAAGAGAAGGAATAGAAGAGAAAAGAATGGAAAAGGCGAGCCGCGTCAGCAGGAAATGGATACGATCTCGGGTCTTTCCGTAGAAGCTTGGTGCTGCTCTTTTCATGTTCCGAAATAGTAGCTAGTGAGCGCAACACGGCTGCTGCAAGGTGAGAGCAAGCAGCAGTCATCGGCTATATTCCAGGCACATGAATAGAGATTGATACTACGGGGCAGAGAAAATCCTTCTTTCCGAGGAGCTTTAGGTACTTAGAGTTTAGCATACTATACGAAGAAAAGCTCCCCTGTAAAGTTAGATTCTACCACAATGCCGTAATCAGGTGATCTGGGCCCATAAAAAGAAGAACAACAACAACACTAGCAGGCTTCTCCTAGTTTTATACGATGTGACGGATGTACTCGCCACATTGTTCCCTCGCAGACAAGATAACGTTCTGTACAACAAAGAAGTCACAGGCCATGGTGACTCTCTCAAAATAATCATCAACATGCTGCCTAAACTGGTCGATGCGCGGTTGAAAGCGATACGCAGTGCTCATGTCGAAGAAGATCTAGATCTGAGAATGAGAAGGGAAGCTATCGCAAAGAAGCTTTTGGTGGCATCCATCACACACCCCATCTCGGTCACAAAGACTGCAAAAGAATGTATTGAAGCTTTGAAAGTGGCAAGAAAGATGATTGATGCTATCCTATTTGAAGAAGAGGATTTATTATCCATCGCTGGCATACGACCAGAAGATTTGTTTGACGAAGCAGAAAGGGTAACATCTGAATTGGTTGGACCACACAGCACATTTTCCGCGATACATGAAGAAAAGATCGACGCAACGAGAAACGTGCAATTGAAACCACTTTTCTTATGAACCGATGAACTATACAAACAATCCATTCTAAATCTTCTGATGAGATGTACTTATTCTTCTCTAAGAGAGAAAATCGATAAGCTTCGAGATACTTTTTGGTCTCGGTCAATTCGTCGTGAAGGACAGGCACCTTTGACTGTTGCAGAGAATGAGGTGAACAAAATTGGTAAAGCGTTGAATAACATCTTTTGTCCGAACACCATCGACAGCATTGACCGGAACGATCAGTACTACCAGAATGTATTCAATGCTGGGCATTATATACTTTATCTCATAACCCGGGACTACATTTCGAAGGAACGACGTCCCCCCGTGGCAAAGGGAATTGAAAACAATCGTCAGTCTCTGTTGGAGTTGCAGAACACGTCGGAACAAAGTGATCAAAAGGCCAGAGATATGCTTGTTGTCATTAAGGAAGCTGCCCAGCAACTTCTGGATGAGTTTTCCGTCACAAAAACAGTGCATAAGATGCTTGTCGTCGTAGAGTCAGTATTTGAAAAGGACACGCACAAGGTATTCAAGTTGATTGGAACTTTGCTTGGCCTTCCAGGAGCTTCGCCAGTGGGCTTTGTTCGAGCACTTTCTTTGGCTTTAGCAGAAGGTCCGGGAATAGACCATAAGGAACTGGAGAGTATTATGACCACGAAAGAAGAGAAGGCAACATTAGACGGAATCGTTCTTGCTACGGCATTTTATTTCATTGAATCTGGGGTCACTGAACTTTGCGATATGCTCCAACTAACGGAGCGTGAAAATGTTCATTCCGTTGCAAGACTTTATGCTCTCAGACAACAACATCTATCAGCGGAAAGTGGGGTTGGTTTTGTCACTCTCTTGTTTGGAATAGTCAACGGAATGGTGAGGGAAGCCAAACAAGACAAATTTACCAATGCTGCGAGCGTGGAAGAAGTAGACGCCCTTACAGATTCGGTTAATTTGTGGTTCAATCCCAATCATGGAGGTCAAAGAGGTTGCTGTGGATGTTTAAAACTTCTCAAGACCCCCATGAAGTGCATTCCTGCTCTTGATGCGTATAGTATTACCATTTCTCTCGGTTATGATCCGGAGACAACCACGGAAAACGATATATATTGGTTCCAGAAGGCAGCAAAGGCTATTCAAATATTTCGTTCTCGAAGAGGAACTGCTATTGCCCAAGACTTCTTGCAATGCCTTCAAGTTATTGTTCAACAGCACTCTAGTGCTGAAACACTCGAAAGAATTGCCAGTTCAGTTGTAAGCAATCTTTCACCGTTCTCGAAGTCGGATGCGTCTTCCTATCAGCAGGTCGCCAACTTGGAGTCCTCCGAGAAAGTTATAAGTTACTTGACCACATCGCGAATCAGAAGAGAGCTCATGGAGGGGAAAGTTCCGTTCCTCGATTGATTGAGCTTCTTCAAGAAGACAAGAACGGTGTGAACAAGATTTCGCATTTTCTTGAAATGGAAGATACTGAGCAAGTGAACAGGCTTGAGAAACGAGTAGCAGACATTAACAACTTAATAGAGAGTCACAAAAACAATGAAGGAAACCGTCTAAAGGATTGGAAGAAGCCAGACACTATCGCGTGGGCCACAGAGTTCAGAAAAAACTTACCTTCCTATTTTACAGAGGAACACATGGATGAACTCAATTTGATACTGGCTGTCTTTTCAGTCGTCACCGGGAAGGTGAAGAAGTATGATCGACCTCGAAAACCTCAGCTTTTGTCAGCTATCCTCTTTGTTGATAGCATGGTTCATGGGGAAAGCCAACTTGCAGAACTAGGTACTGGGGAAGGAAAATCTCTGCTTGTCATGATGCTGGCGACCGCGTGTGTGTTCAAATGAGACACAGTTGACATAATAAAGAGCTCAAGAGTGCTGGCTGAGCGAGACTCTAATGATGACAGGAATGGTTCGAACGCCTCGATATGCATGTAGCAAATAACTGCAATGATGCAGCAGAAGCAGATGCAGCTGAACGACAAAAGCGATACCATGAGAACGCAATTGTTTACGGTACAACTGGGGCTTTCGAACTAGATCTGCTTCTGACACAGTATTACGGCAAGAACATTCGTTCTAAGACTGGAGACAATTTGATCGTCGATGAAGGAGACACTCTGTTAATTGACAACTTGGGAAATACTCTCCACATATTTCACAGTATTCAGGATCTCAAGCATCTGAACTACGTCTTTGTTTCTATATGGAGGGCTGTACATGCCAAAGACGTTATTTACTACGAGTCCAGTGTGGCCATCGTCAAACAGCTCATCCAAAGCCAAATTCGAGACGGCCCGTTGCTTTTTCCCAATTGGCTTGATGATTACGTGCAGAGCCGATTACATATTTGGATTCGAAACGCGTACAACGCTAAAAGCATGGAGGAAGGTGACCAATACAAGTTGTACGAGACTGGGCGGAAGCGCGGAGAAGTCGTCGTGGTTGACTTGTACACTGGAGTGGAGATGCCGTCCACTCATTAGAGTAATGCCTTACATAAACTTGTGCAGCTGAAACACAACAACAGGTTGAGCGCCAAATCCCTCGAAGCCGTTTTTGTGGCTAATCTCAGGTTTGTGAATCAGTATAGTGGAATTATGGGTTGCTCTGGTACTCTTGGGGGTTCGGCGGAACTTGAACTCCTGAAAAGATTGTATCATGCAGACGCCTTTCGCATGCCCCGGTTTACGGGGGAAAGTTATTTCGAAGAGTCTGCAATTGTTGTGGGGACCAGAGAGAGATGGCTGGAACTGCTATGTGACGAGATTGTAAGCAAGCCAAAGTACAGCGAAGAATATGACATTGAAAAGACGAAGCTTGATGCTGGAGAAAATGAAGCCAAACTAATTAATGACAAAAAGAAAGTGAAGACGTTAGAAGCCAAATCGTGTCAAGAGAAGCTGTGGTTGAAGAAACAGAACAGCTCGAAAGTGATCTTCTGAGCGAAATAATATCGTTGCGATCCAGTGCGCAAGTAGACTTTTCAGCAATTCAGTTGTTGAAGTCCCTCATATCTGATCTCGAAAGCAGCGAAGCAATAGATGATGCAGAAGAGGCTTGCGGAAGAAACAGAGTGCATACTTTGTCTCTGGCTGTCACAAGTATGGAAACGCATCTCAATTACATTGAAAGTGTTGATGCAGTAACAGAAGTACTGTCCCAAGAAGTGACAGACTTACAACTACAACTCCGGCAAGAGCCACTGCAGATTGACGCTGCCAGGCTTCAAGAGATAACATGAAACTTAGAAACCAAGAAGACAGAAAAGGTAAGGAACGACGAACGCTTGAAGCAGCTTCATGATGAAAGCGAGGCTCAAGCAAACGATATCATAACTGCACTTTCCGAAGCACGGCAGGGATTTTCGTTCATTGCCAAAAGACATACCGAGAAATTCCAAGAAAAGATAGCTGAAGACAAAATCGATCTAGAGGATGAAAGAAAGGACGTCATAAAGCATTCCAGAAGGTTGGAATCGTCGAGAGAGGCCCTTAGGATTGGAAGCGGAGGAAGGGCTGTGCTTGTGATTTGTCGAAATAAGAACGACTGTGAAGATGTACGTGCTGCTTTAGTGAGTTGAGAAGAGTCGAGCATTGAGTTGTATGTCTACACGGGTACTACTGAAGGGATCAAGAAAGTCAGTCCGATCGATGGGACGACTGTCGAAGTACATGTGAACCTTTCAGAGCTGAAACCGCATGATGTCATCATATCGACAAACATTGCTGGGAGAGGAACAAGCTTGAAGACTACAGAGGTCCTCGAGCAGTGTGGAGGACTTCATCTATTCCTTTCATATGTACCTAGTAACGTCCGTGTTAAGGTACAAGCCTGGCGAAGGACGTGGAGACATGGAAGTAGTGGTTCGGGCAGGTTTATTGTCTACGATCCCCGGTAATCTCCTCGGAAATACCAGTGGACATATACTACCTACATTCTGAGAGGATGTTAACGAGAGAGAAAGGCTTGAAAACCTTGAAACGAAAACTGTGCCTAGAGTGGAACTCGAGAGTGTGCTGTTTGAAGAGTTTGTGGCATTTCTGAGTCTTTACAGCCTGCGTTCAGCGCAAATAGAAGCAGGCTGAAGGAACAATGGCAGCTAAAAGAGATTCGGGACCACTGGGCATTCTTTTTCGAAAGTCATGACGAGACGCTACAAAACTGCTTTCCTCATTCTGAGCAGTCGAAACGCCAACTCTTGGAAGCCCTGAATTCTTTTGAATAGGAGCAGAAAGATGCAATAATAGAAGGCAAATTGAGACTTATACAGTCGCCTGGAAACCTTCTGCTGGTTGCAAACGATGCAATACGTCGAGCAGACTACGGACAGGTGAAGGAGGCCGCAAACGCGATCATTGAGAAGGACAAACAATTCGCAGCGTTTGGACACTGCTATCATGCACTATCTCTGTTTGGCTCTGGAACTAACAATTCGAAGACAAAAATTGAAGCAGTTAAAGAACTGGACAAGGCAGTTTTCCTACTCAAAAGATTATCTGATCAACTTCTGGGACAGAGTCAGGTAGTTTCTTCGATTAACAATATTACTGATGAAAAAGGTCTTGGCACGGATACTCTAGCTTTCGAAAAGAGCAATTCCAATATGCAATCCTTGTTGCAGATACAAATATCTGCTGCGGAAAAAATTACTGGACGGGCCTTCAAGGAAGACGACTTTGATACTTCTGCAATTAATCGCGACGCCACCAAAAAGGTTTTTGATTATTAATGACGAGAAGAGCCTTCGCTCGTTTTTCTCTCCGGATCGAATAAATAACAATCTTGAAATTCGTTTGCGTGTATCGACTTCTGGAAACTCAAGGAAACAAAGACAAAGGTCAGTTTTTGCGAGACAGTCGCAGTGAAAAAGATGGCACGTATATTCGGGAGGGAGATGTGCTTGAAGTCGCCGATGTCAAACAAACCGAACTAGATCAAGTGAAAGAACTAGGATTGAACTGGGAATTGGCACTTTATCGAAAAGGAAATGACTTTGAAACGCAGGACCGCGTGATAATTATATTCCAACAGACCTGTAGCTATGCTGTGCCAAAAATGTTTGAGAATCTTCATCAAATGTCTCAAGACGGCGAAGGCAACAGTATACCTTTACATAATTTCAAAGAAGAAAGCTTGCAGAAGTTAAACAACTGCTTTTCTTGCCTTTGCTATTAGAAGAAGAAATCAAGGGTTATCTCAAGAACATTGTTGTATCCGAGAACCCAGAAGACTATCTCGTGGTTGATCAGGATTAATGTTGTTTACTGTAATACAGAGAGAAGACCTAGGGTGTAGGATGAAGGTATCGATAGTTTCGAGGATAGGTTCGAGGTCTGACTTGCTGGCCACGCTCTCCGGAGGAGCAGGCCAGGTCGTGCCTCTTTATTTATATTGCTCCTCGAAGAGAGCTTGTAGCTAAAATAGGTTACGCTGTGACGCTGTTCTAGCTTGTAGCGTCACGTTAAAGTATTGTAGTGACAATAACAGACAGTCTAGCTTGTATAATCGACTAGTTCGTCACATTTACTCGTACTCACTCTCGTCGCGCCTTCGTGGACTGGCTTCAGAATCAGAATCGTTGTAGTAATTCATGCCGCTTTGTCACGCACATGCGATACAGAATGATGACGATGTAGTACTATTTCGAGACCTCAGGTCGAACTGTGTTTCTGCTTTGCTGTGTGAGCCACGATCGCACGCATACGCGAATTTACTGCATGTCTCTCGTTCATCCCTGCTACTGCTACAGTTACTCATTTTCCTTTTGGGCACTAGAAATAAACGCTCTCAGATACAAAGCTGAGAGCAACCTCGAAGAGCATCGCGACGAACCTGCTCTAGAGGTGTGCCCTTTTTTCTCCTGCCCCCGTCCCAAACCTTCAAGTCACAACCCTTTACCATTCGTCTTTATTTTCCTTCCCACAGCAGGTAGCTCAGATCCCAACACCAATTACATGAAGAAATCCTTCGGAAGATGGAATTAAATGCGATTCAGAGGAGTTGGAACAGATATGAAGAGGTGGATTCTTGATGAATATAGCGAGAGAACTCCCATTCTAAAATCTATGGTACACGCAAAAGCACAGGAGTTGTTGGAAAAAAGGGTAAACCAGAAGCTGCGAAAAACGAAAACGGAGCTGTGGATGCAGTTCTTTCAAAAGATGTGCAAAACTGGAGAAGTTGAGCAAGTTGAAACCAAGTTTTATGCCCATTATTTCCGAGGAAAACACAATGATCTTCGTCAAACCTAATGTTGCGGACAATTTTATAGCCAATATGTTATTGGGCGGCTTCAAAGTTCTTGAAAAGCAGAAAGAGAAGATCACTGACATACTGAAGAATTCGAAAGGCAAGAAACTTACTGTAATACTTATTAGGTAGGTTGGATGACTTCTCCTCTCTTATGGATGAGGTCTCCTGTCTGTATTTTATATAGGCTATGCGCCCATGCAAACCCCTGCCAAAACCAGGGACGCTTCTCGTTATGCAAGTGGTTGCTATGCAGGGAACCACGAACTAAAGAGCTGATGTAGTCACTAATAAGCAGTATTAGTGCCTACCTCTCAGCAATAATGTCTGACGTATTGTTTATCGTGAGATACATACGTGAGTTTTACGTGCATCATGGTACCATATTACATCACCCCTCCATGCCATGAGCACTCTCCACAAGTCGAAGTTATCCCCGTAACTTCAAGAACCTTTCTTTTGCCAGCGGTTTCGTAAAGACGTCAGCTATCATTTCCTCGGTAGAGCAGTGCACTAAAGTCATCAGCTTTGACTTCACAGCATCACAGATAAAATGGTATCTCATTTCAACATGCTTTGCTCTCCGGTTGCCTTGAGACCACTCTAAAACACCCGTGTTATCTTCATAGACAGTAGGTGGTTCTAAGCGTTCAGAAATTCCCAGTTCTTCGAGTAATAGGCGGACCGACTTCACTGCTTTGAAACATTCCGAAAGCGCAATATATTCGGCTTCAGTTGTGGACATGGCAATGGAGGATTGCTTCACAGTCTTCCATCCTACCATGTTTCCTAACAAGTAGATACAATAGCCACTAGTCGATTTTCTATCTCCGTCGTCACCAGCCCAATCAGCATCCGAGTATGCCCACAATATTTTCTTGTTGTTCAAATTACTTGTCACCATCTTCAGCCCAAGACTTCGCGTTCCGTTAAGGTACCGTAACACTCTCTTAACGGCATTCCAATGAGCCACAGTAGGAGAAGCTTACGCCCTTGAAAGAATGTTAACAGCATTGCTAATATCCGGTCTTGTCCGTGTTGAGAGGTAGAGTAGCGATCCAATTGCTTCCTGATATGTTGCTTGCGAGGTAAACGGTTGTGATCCTTGTGCTTCCAAACTGCTGTACCCAGTGCTCATTGGAGTTGCCACGGGCTTAGAGCTAGACATACCAAAACTGTGTAGCACCTTTTTAATTGAAGGTCTCTGGTGTAAAACCAGTCCGTCGTCTACCTTTGAAACATATATCCCCAAGAAGCTGTCCGACTCTGCACACTCTTTCATCTCAAACTCAGAAGATAGCATGCGTTTCATATCCTCAATGGTAGAACTGTCGTCGCTCATTAACAACAGGTCGTCCACGTAGAGGAGAACCCAGAGTCGGTGTCCGTTCTTCGCCATGTGGAAGAAGCATTGGTCAGTCAAACATTGCTCAAAGCCTAGAACTATTAGTCGTTCGGTAAATAAACAGCTCCAGATAGCATTAGACTGCTTCAAACCATAGATAGACCGATTGAACTTCAGCACTTGACCTTCATGTAAGCCGATACTCAAGCCTTCCGGTGGAGCCATGTACACAGGTTTCTCTTCTTAAATTCGCCCGTTCAAAAAGGCGCACTTCACATCCAGTTGGTGAATTTCAAACCCGAGGCTACATGCCAAGGTCAGTGCCATGCGGACTGTCCCGAAGTCTACCACGGGTGAGTAGACATGAGGCAAAGCCCCTTGCTGGCATCCTTTCGCCACCAAGCGTGCTTTTTACCTTGATATCAAACCGTCCTTGTCCTGCTTTGTGGAAAAAACAAGCTTGGAGCCGATGACCTTCCCTCCAGGCGGTCTGTCTATTATTTCCCACGTATTAATTGCCCTGAGCGATGAGAGTTCCTCTTGAATCGCCGGATCCCAGCTTTCCCAATTCTCAGATTGCTTTGCCTCATGTACACTGTGTGGGATAGAAACTGTATTCTCTTCTCTTGTAACGAGGCCGCTGTGCTTGGTCTCAGAAAACCTAGCGGGGGGTTGGCGATTGCGCTCGGGGTAACGACGTATTGGATAATGAGTGAGAAATTCCTGAATGCTGGGTGTCATGGTAAAATCTCCAGTGTCCTCTATGCTTTCTTCATCATTACCCTGTGCCTTTCCTGACTCATCTGAATCTGTCCCTGGTCCATGTCCTTAGCCATCAGGGTTTACAGATTTTGCACTTCTATTGCGGTCAGCTTCATCACCAACAGGTTCTTCAACCTCCAACTCATGTTCAGATTGGGGCTGATCAACCTTTTCGTCGGTATGAGTACTACCGACACCAAGTGCATCCTTGGAGCCAATTTCAAACAGTTCTCTTCCTGGAAGCACGGTTTCGTTGATCGCAATGTGCCTCGCAAATGTTATAGAACCCTCTCCAATATTGTATATGCGATAGTTGTGGTGTGGAAGGGATCGAAGAAAGATTCCTCGGCGTGCTTTGCCATCCAGCTTCTTACGCTTGGCAACATGCGTCCAGACCTCGCAACCAAAAGTTCTTATGGAACTAACGTTCGGCAGTTGCCCGCTCAAGATCTCATGAGGGGTTTTTCCTTCTGTTGCAGTACTGCTCACCTGGTTCATTATTCTCGTCGCAGTCACAACAGCCTCTCCCCAGAAGCGAGGAGGTAGTCCCGCATGTGCCAGCATAGCTCGAACCTTTTCCATAACAGATCGATTGAACCGCTCTGCCACATCTTTTTGCTGCGGTGTGTAAGGCGCACTATTCTGCCAGTCAATACCTTCGTTTGCAAGGTATTTCCGGAGTCCGACGTATTCTGGTCCGTTATCCGAGTAGACCAGCTTTATCTTCTTCTCCGTTTGTCTTTCGAACTTCAACTGAAAGCAACTGAAGTGGCTCACAAGGTCTTTACGCTCGGCCAAGAGCCTCACATCTTTGTGTCTCGGCCTTTTGTCTATGAAGGACACGAAATACCTTTTGTTTGCAATGCTTGGGGTACTTAGTGGACCACATATGTCCGTAAAGATTACATCTCCAACGTTTCTATTGTCTTCACCTCTACGTTTCAGACTACGACGTGTCATTTTTCCTTCGATGCAAGGTATACATTCATACCCTTGTTCGGGCTTCACGTCGAGGTCAAGTCCTAGTACTGTTCTTTGGGCCGCCATCTGACTTATCTTCCGTTTCCCAATGTGGCCAAGCCTTTCGTGCCAAAGTTTGGTTCCCAACGACTTTCTGACCACTAGAGCTCTATCTCTTTCAATTCGAGCCCATAATTGGTACACCCCGTCTGCGATGGTGGCTTCTACAACCTGTCCATGGTGCTCAAGATAGCATCCGGCTGTATCAAAGCGAACATGTAACCCATCATTCACGAGTTGAGAGCAAGATACCAAATTGCAGTCCATTTCCCTCACAAATAGTACATCTCGTAGATTTAAGGTGTTCACTAAACCACCAGGTTGTAGAACACTCAGGATCAAATCCCCCCTATGTGAAGCTTTTACACGCCTTCCATCGCCAAGGGCAATGGTCCTAGGCTGCACTGGAGAAAAATTCTTTGCCAGAGTGCTATCGCCAACTATGTGGCTGGTAGCACCAGAGTCGATAATGAAGCTATTATCCCTCTGACGTGTGTAGTGCACGCCGTTCTCAAGGGGGGGGATTCCAGGCACTGGTTCATAATTTCCGATACATCGGGGATGGCACTTACTACACTGTTATGAACAGGAGCAATGCGGCGACAGTGGGCATACACGTGGTGCACGGCATAGCCGGAATGCGCCGTGGCAACGGCTCGCTCACGTGTCACACGGGTGGTGGTACTGTAGTGGATACATGGTTAGAAATATTCTATTTATTTATTTATTTATTTAGTTATTACACTGGGTAGTCTACTGTACTTAGTGCAGCGGCAACCGCCGCTGCACCTCAGTAAACTTCCCCAACAAGGGGTGTTCCTGCTTAGAATCTTCCCGAAGAAGGGTGTCTAACCAAGGACTTGGCTCCGAAAATTCATGCCTTTGGCGGTACTCGACTCCACCACGGAGAGGTATCCCGTTGCATACGGTTTGTTCAACCCCCTTGCTCGCTTAACAGAACCCATTTCTGGGATACCAGTCTACTCACAGTTGTGGCTTTGCCGTATACGGTTTCACCCGGCCATGCCGATATCCATCGAGTCCCTCTTGTGACTCGCCCCCTTTTCCCTCACTTCCCTATTCCTTTTCCTTTTCTTTTTCCCCTTTTTGGGTAGCCCCCGCTATCTGCGGCTCACACCGACTCATTGTCGTGTGCGCCACCGTTTGGACTCGTGCCTTCTACCTGGAGCAATACACCGTGTGGACGGAGCTTCTCTGGTTTGCCAGCTACCCCTTCCTACGCAAGTCGTGAAGGCTGACCTCGGCTTACAACCGACCTAGTCTTGTCATCCCTGGAAGGGCTCTGCTACTGCGTTCACCTCGTGAGAGGAAGATCCCGAACGTCTTCGTGGTGTTCTCCCGTCGCCGGGCATTGCACCACAACGTGATACCAGGGCTTGATGTCGGACTGAACCAGTCCTATTTTGACGCTCATCTTGATCTCTCAGAGGGCAGTCCCTCTTGTAATGGCCTTTCTGGCCACATTTGAAACACTTTCCTTTCACTTTAGCCTTTAGGGCGCGTTCAGTACCAGCAATACCCGAGACAGTACCAGAAGCAGGATCTTTTCCTTCCGTCATTCGTGTATCGTACTCTTGGAGGAGTGGGGCCGTAACTTTATCCCACGAAAGATCTACATCAGACATCGTTTGTAGAGCTGATATCACAGGTCCGAATAAACTCTCTCCAGTACTTCAATAACTTGCAAATAGTATGGCAATCTGCATTGTCTCTTCAATAGGGCTTCCCATTCCCTCCACCCGTGCAGATAAGGACTCCAGTTCATCCACATAATCTGCCATGGCATTTCAATCGACAAATCGCATTCCATGTAGCTTCGTCAGCAGTTGTACCCTTGTAGCTGTGTTCTCCGTCGCGTACCGTTCCTTTAACTTCTTTTACATGACAAACGGATTCCTTCGCTCGGAAGCAATTGCTCGAAGAGGTTTGTCTCCAAGCGATTGAAGAAGATACATGCGTGCCTTGGAAACCTTCAGCTTCGGTTCCTCGGGAAGGCTGTCCAGAGCGCCATCTTCAGAGGCATCTTCGTGGACTACGCCAAGAAGTTCTTTCGATTCTAGAAGTGCCTCAATTCTCATCATCCAAAGCGTAAAATCGTCATGACGGTGAGCATAGAAGTGTGGCAGCTTCTTCACGCTTTCGTCTTCCTTAATAACGTGGGATCAGCAGACGTGCACCTAAGACATCTGATGAAGAAGGAACTTTGATGAACACGTCCGTGGAGCCATGCTACCACTATTAGGTAGGTTGGATGACTTTTCCTCTCTTTTGGATGAGGTCTCCTGTGTTTGTTTTATATAGGCTATGCGCCCATGCAAAACCCTGCCAAAACCAGGGACGCTTCTCGTTATGCAAGTGTTTGCTATGCAGGGAACCACGAACTAAAGAGCTGACGTAGTCACTAATAAGCAGTATTAGTGCCTACCTCTCAGCAATAATGTCTGACGTATTGTCTATCGTGAGATACATACGTGAGTTTTACGTGCATCATGGTACCATATTACATCAATACTGATTACGGAAATAATGGAGAGCTTATCAAAAATGAAGTGGTGGCGTCCTTCTCCCTCGAAGGGGTCCATCATCTTCCGTCTTTATAGCAAACTGCAGACTGTCTTTGAGTTACAACATCTGTAGGATGAGAAACTCCTAACGGCTAGAAGAGACTCTAAACGTTACTACTTGAGCTTATAGTGCTACGAACGTAACTCTACTGTCGACTAGCCTGGAGTCCAGTCTACATGTGACTAGACTGGCTTGAAGTGCTACATGCGTGATTGTACTGTCCTCGAATATCTCTTAGTGTTACACTTACTGATAGTGACTTCACTGAATTGTTCCCGAGGAAGATAGAGAGAATGCTATATCGAGCTATTCTTTCTTCACTTTGCAGGCTGTCTCTCATTTCTGCATGTGGAATATCAAAGTACTTATGCCAACTTCTCGAACTTTCTGTCGAAGACAACAAGAGGGAACCTTTGGACGACATTTTGCGACCACTAGAAACCACCCTGAATATGTCATCGGCATCCAAAACTGACTGGACGCCATCCCTTCAAAAGGATCTAATAACAAAGAAGGTGCTTGACCATCCGCGAGTACATATTGATATTGACAATTCCACAACTTCCGGTGGAGGTACACGTTCTACAGTTGCTTCGAAGAAGAGAATGAGTGTTAACGTCAAATCATCCGATACCTCGGATGAGTTTTCAAGAGAATTTAAGAGTTATCTCGAGGATCAAATCAAGAAAATTGCATCCACAGTTAAACAAAAGGATCAAGATTTGAAAGATAAGACAACGGAAATGATGTATGATGCGATCGAGGCTTTCAAAGGTAGCATTACAGAGTTGGCTGCAGAGACGACCGGAACTCTGAAGGTTAATATCCAAACCTTGAAGCAGAGAATCACAGATGAAGAATCAGTACGCCCAGAGTTGATAGATTTCGTTACTATGGGTGCTGAGATCACGTTCAAGGTGGTCAAGAAGAAGGCTTTTGCAGATTATTGGGACTGAAATGCTTTTGCAGTCGATGTTATCGGACTAGTTCAAGTAGTGGCTGGTGCAGTCATCCTTTTTGTCACAGCTAGTGTGGCGACGAACATTGCAGGAGCACTTTTTGGCAAGGGGTTTGGTGACATGATATATGTCAAAACAGCCGGACTCGCAGGCACTTTCTCATGAAAGGAGTATGGCATTCCGAGAGCAATATCGTTGGAAGTAACCATGACGGTTGGGTTGGCAAGCGCGGACATCGCAACCCTGATGAACAGAGGCGCTCAGGCGGATGCAATTGCCACAAAAGTTGCCGTCAGGGCTTTAGCTAAGGCAGTCGCAAAGAAGGCCACCGGGGAAATTACCAAGGTAGCAGCAAGCTATAGGGTAGGAATGGGGGCTCAGAAACTGTCTGAGCTGGCAACCGGAGAGATTCTTAACACGTTCAAGAAAAACTTTCTGAGTTTTGCTCAGGTACGCTACATAGGTATGTGCTGACCGTGTTGCGGTCTGACGGAGAAAAAGGAGAACAGGCACAAAGACCTCAGAAGTTCTCCTGAGGTTGCCTCCTCCCTCCAGAGTTCTTCACCTGGAGGTCGACGTTTATTGAGTACGTGAGTTGCGCTTTGCTTCTTCTCGCTGTGCACCCCACTGCTGCGTAGGTTGCGTGCGCTTCTCTATTTGGTGACACGAAATTCAACTCCAGGCCTCTCCGGATTTGGAGTTTCTCCGGTGCCCATTCTGGATACTGTAGGTGTAAAACAGCCTTGTACTTCTCATGGAATCGCTCGGATTGTCAACAATGAGCATGGCGGAATCTAATTTCATGTGCCGAGAGACTGTTGCAAAGATCACGACAACCGTCAGCGCAATGATGAACACTTATGGTAAGGAATAGGCAATTAAGTACGTCACAGATGCAGTGACTGATGCCGCCCCTGGTACCGCTGCCGGAACATGGGAAGCAAATATTATGGCGGGGTATTGAAGGCTGCTACCGAAGTTTCCAACAGCCTAGGAGCCATCGGAAAGCGAATGGAACAATCCGGGCACAAATGGGCGAAGATTGTCGAAATGGCTAGTCAATGGATTGGCTACGCTGCTAGAATAAATGGCTTTATTGACGCTATTCAGCTATTTCTGCGGTACCTACCAGCAATTTGTGATCAAACCTACAAACGCCTAGTCAGAATAAAGTCTGTCCAAGAAAAGACACCCACAGACGTTTTAGAGGGCACAGAAAAAACAGGAATGGATTCAAAAGCATATGAAGAGTATCAGAGACAAAATCTATAAAGCTGTAGAAACTCTCACTTACAATGGAATCACTGGAACAGTCGTCAATGAGCTGCTTGGCTATAGCATGGAGAAGCTATCTGCACGAACTGTCGAAAAGCGTAGGAGGGACTACGAAGAACGACAAAGGAGAGCAGTTGGTGGAGACATAATCAAGAAACTCGGGTCGAAAGATACTTAGACGCAACGAGAGAGGGAAGCCTTGGTTGATCTTCAGACGACTTTAACCGACCCCAAGAACAAGTATCCATCAATTCCAATAACAATCAACCTTGCGAAGAAGCCTGGTTTGAAAGTAATGTTCAACGGCAACATTGCAAATGTCGGTGACCTAACTGGTATATTGGGCAAAAAAAGGCTTGAAAGTTATCCCCCGGAAAGCTGGTGAGGCTTATGGAATAGTTGTAAGACCGAAGTACCAAGAGTACGTTTCTGGAATCACTTTTCTCAAACAGGCAGACTTATTCGATCTCCGAGCTATGGCGAAACCTGCAAATGTTAATGTTACTCTCACATACACAGAGAAGGGAGAGAAAACGTCAATGAATATTGATCCTGTGGGTGACGCAGTGGGGACAGGGAAGATGCAACTGCTGAAGAACAAAGACTATCCCGAGGGTCGGTACGTCTTGCATGACGATGATGGAAACATGAAAATGCGGTATGACTTCAAGGCCATTGGAAACGCGCACAATTACTGTTATATGCAAGCGAAGTGGCAAACTTCGACGACTCGACTGCTGCATTGGCGAAAGCGAACTCCAAAGACGAGCTGAAGGACTTCTTAACTAGGGTGAGAAAACAAGCCATGAATGATGGAGATTTGCAGAAAACTTACTGGAGGGAGAGCATGAAACTGAGAACATGATCCTTGGAGGCAGCAGTACCCTTCCACTTACCCTTGTTACTGCACTACGTCAGCCAGTGCTGATGTTGAAAATACCCATGGGTTTGTAAAGGCAATCACGACAGGGTATGAATGATTTTCCAAGTCGACCTGTTCTGTCGAGGGCAATGTCATCAGCTTCCAGGGATACGGATATGGCTCTAGCAAGGAAATCCATGGATAATGGAGATGAAGGGGCCGATGTGCGAGTTATTACAATTCAAATCTCGAAACGAACTCTGAGAAGTTTCTTGGGGATCGACCGAACTGATGGAGACGTCGTTCTAACTCGTCCAAGAATCACATTGGCCGCAGTGTCGCAAGTGAAGGACATGTTAAGTTCTCAACCCAAAGGGGATAAAGAACCGTTGAGATTCGTTGTGGAGACCGAAAAGCCTGAGGATTGTGTGGCACTGGAGATTCGTAGACATCAGTTGAAGTACGGCTTCTCTGTTGATGGGTACTATGAGAAGGGGATTTTAATCATTTCGGATATTCAAAAGATTGAAGATAAGGAGGCTGAAGCTGTTGACGTTGAAGATAACGAAGAGCCTGTGTTGCCAAGTCTTGATAGTTTTAGTTCTCCCGCGGATCTGGAAAGCTCAACAGGTGAATTGGAATATGGATTTGATATAGCGGAGAATAACAATGTTGGGCTAACGAAATGGGCAACTGCCAGGGATTTGGATACGGATTCCTACCCTGCTCTACATTTAGACGACGTAACAATAGAGGGTTTAGAGGTGTAGAGGTGCTAGATGCCTTGTAGACTTACATATTTACGTCAGGTCTACGAGATGACGTTATGAATTCCTTCATGATTGCATATTGTGTGTCCATTCGACGAAAGATCCAGCCCATAACATCTATCGCGATCCGTTGCGGAGATTATGTCAAGGATCTATGACAAATAGTTGTAAGATAGTGAAGGCTGACATAGAGTGCTACTGAACATCTTTACCAGAACCAAGTCCGACGCACTGTCGATACCGGAACTAGGAAAAGCTTCACTGCGAGATTGAGCTCTCTACTTCCACGAACTGTGAGGGCGTGATTCATCTTTTAGTGGTCGTCATAGTAAGCTGACACTACTCTACACAATAGTATTGCCAAAAAGAATAAGGAAGAAAAAGATGGATGGAATGGTTGAACTGCTTACTTTCCTCATCGATAGCATCAAATCAAAGCAGAGTTTCACATCAACCTATCAACACCATTTTGTTCTCTTCTCACAACAGACATAGCATGTATTGCTCTAGACGGGGTATTGATAAAGATAATGGGATGCATGCCAAATAAATCGATACCCCGTAAGGCGGCTAGAGAGGTAGGTGCACAGTAGAGAAAAGGATGTTGCGAAGTTTGGTAACGATCATTATCTCTCTACAAACATCAGTATACGTATTAAGGCATCGTCCGCCGCCATAATTCTAAAGCGCAAGTACCTTCGTCAGAACGAGACCTTCGTAGTTTATTATTCGGGAATGCTGCGAACGCGCAGCAGTTCCTTTCCCAGAAAGGTACTGTTTTCACAAGGGCATGCATCCCAATTGAACTACGTGACAAGATTTGACGGCACCTGCACACGCAGTTACTCGTTGCACCCGAGCAACGGTAACTCGTCGTCGGTCCCTGTAGGCTGTACTAAAACCAATCAAATAAAATGTAAAGAACAAGAAGAAACTGTAGGGTAGGGTGGGAGGCAGAGAAAAGAACTGTGGCTTGAGAATTGTCAAGTACCAAAAAAATGAAAATTGGAAGCAGAGCGGGGGAGGTTGATGCCAGTGGAAGTAGAGGAAGTTCGTGAGCCACTCCAAGATTTAAGTAGTCTCGTTTTGTCCTTGGAACTGCTGACACAGACAAAAAACATCTTTACCATCTACTTCATGAATTGGAACGTCTTGATTGTCATTACACGCGATATGAATTTGCCGTTCTGGCAATCAACACTGCAAAGAATTCACCGCCACCCTTCAGGGCATTCCTACTGGTGTGCTCAAACCCGAAGAACCTAGAGTTTTGTACCTACATGATTGGAAGACTAAAATCGGTTGTGTTTGCACCATTTTCAATGCAAGCTTTCCCGCATAAGTGACTCAGACCAAAGCTTTCAATGCCGTCCATAGTGCTGTTTCAACACTTCCCGCCATATGCTTTCAGAATCACCCTTCTTCCTACCATCCAACCCGGCCCTCCCGGCACTGCAATGACAATCAGTAGTTCATCATCTTCCGATGATGATGAAATCATTTTATGTGTTGTTTTTATGATATTGAACGTTAAATTTCCCGGAACAACAAGCTCTAAGCATACCATCGCAAATCTTTCCAGAGTCAAAATTGCAATCGTAATATATATCGCCCTGACGGGGCCAAACGTATTGACACAAGTTACTCTTGTCAGCACGAAATATGTTAATCATTAATCACTTCTTAAGGGTTGAAAAAAAGATCCTCCGTAAGAATAACAATTAACGAACGCAATAAAACGGATACCTGTGGTGCAAACATAATTCTAGTGCAGCAATCTGATGCCGCTAAACTTTTCAAAGCGATTAACTGCCAGAAACGAACTGTTTTAAACAATTCTAAAGCAAATGATTTGTATCTTGTTAACTGTTTGGAACCCATCTAAACCCAGTGAAATCGTTTTCTCGGGGGTTTGTTTGCCATAAAACCGACACGCTTTCCGTACGCCTTACTATGGGCTCCCACAAGATAGAAGTGGCAGCTCCAATTCTGATCTTCCAAACATGCCTCTACGGGGTTGCTTCTGGACGATCAGCTGGCCTAAAGCCTCTGCCGACAAGCACCACCACCAAATTTGCACTAACACCAGCACTACTCTGCAGCCTTTTCCCGCTTTTTTTGGGTTACTACACCGAGCGCTTTCTCTTTCGATGATTTTATATTCGTATTCTACCATTTGTCACCCGCTTCAAGAATGTAGCATCCTCTTTCTCACGTACTCTGTGCAGCGCTTGGCTTGCTGTCTTTCGTGTTTTATTTGCGCGTGATTCTCTTTACTCGCCCCTTGCGCTCTTATTTTACCTTCCTCTTCTGAGCACTTAACTTTTTCAGCCTATCGCTTTCCAATTTTCTAGCTTATTTTATCTTCTGCTCTCGGTTCTCACCTCCTACTTCCTTTCATTTCCCTTTTCTGCCACAATTGTAGAGGTCCAAGTACCATTAACGCTGTTAATTTGGAGCCGGTCTTTCTCTTTGGCGAGTGCAGAGCAATGCCATTACGCATACCCTTTGGACGATACGGATCATGAATGATTCGGTATTGGCGTGGCATCGGTTCAGCTCATCTATGAGTGGACGCTCAAACGTTTTGGTTGAAGTTGGAAATGAATTTTGTTTGGTAGTTTTGGAACCTTCACGGAATATTTCTATGATATCTGAAATAGGTGAACGCTTAACGAGCGTGCGGGCGCTCTATATTTCTGTCATGCTTCAAACATGTCGTTTTTCGCCGTGGCCGGCCATTCGTCTCAATAAAACAAACCTGCGGACCACAGGTGTGGCACACTACATTAGTAGTATTATTAGTTTCATTAGATCCCAATAGTACTTTATTGAAGAGGGGCCTGCCGTTTCACCCTACATTAAAGCAAAGGTGTAACTCGGCTCTGATTGTATCGCCTGCATGAATTTACTAACTCCCCTCGGAGTTTCGTCCCGTTTTTTTTCCTTAAACTTATCTGTACAGTGTCAATGAGAACCTCTGATTTGTCTTTTCACTTGCGTTTCCCGACTGCCAACTTATATTACCGTTTTGGTCACTTTCTTATCTTCAGAGCAGATAGTTCTTCGAAACAGTATTCAGTTTTGACGTGCTGGCTGAATACGCATAAGTCTCACCACCGGGTCTCTTCTGTCTTTCTGTACAAAATGTCAGGTTTTACCTTTTGCCTAGGTTCCGTTCCCTTTTCTCTTTTTCCCTTCGGATTCTACGTCAGCCAGAACACTGCTCACACGGACCGTTGCACTAAGTCGACCGTCTGGTAGACCGACTCCCGGGAACACCTCTATAGGTATAGCCAGAAGCCACCTCGGGTTTACAACCAAACACCGTGTGGTACGCAGGGCTCTATCGTTGAGCCTATCTCGTAGGGGAGCAAGGCCGCGAACACAGTGAAAGGAGTTTAAATCTAGGGATATCGCTCCACAAGTGGTCTCCTGACCTAGAATCGGTTTACTTACAGTTATTTTGATCACCTTATAGATTTCTGTGTCATTTTAGTTCTGGAAGGATCTATCAAGATCTTCGTATAGCCCCAGGTCTTTAGAAAAATAGGATTCGAGTTTGTTGAAGTTACTAACACTCGGTTGACTGGTACGAAGTATGTCGCCAGCCGCCCTTAATTCTCCGACTGGTTCTACCAATGATGTTTTTATAGCCCTATAGAATGGACCGCGTACGCAGACGTCCGTTCTGGAAGGTTTGGACAACAATGACATTGATCAGAATACCCAAAGAACGCCCTCGGTTGCTTCTCCTCCACATGCTATAACCCGTGCGGTCCCATCACCAGTGGTCGAAATGCCATCTGTGGTTTACCCTAGTATGGACTCAGCTGAGTTTTCTGCACTGGAGTCGATGATCCACATCTCTAAACTCGCTCATTTGTCTCTCCTCGAACAGGTAAACGAGCTTCGTCAATAAGTTGAAATTGGCCAAGTTCGGGATGTCTCGGGAAATATCCAACTCTTACGTCGAGACGTGGACTCCATTTTAGATTGTCTGGTTGCCTCTGTTACCTTCTACAAGGACTGAAATAAGTTTGTCAATGAGGTTCACGTGGCCTTGGAACGAGTGCACGCTCGACTGGATACGCTGGAAGTGATCATCCGTATGGATACAGAAGCGCCCACGAAGCGGAAAACGAGGTCATCTCTATCGATTCAATTCGCCGCTAGAACAAACGACAGGCTCGTTAACCCAAAAAAGATGTTCACTACCTTGATTTGGGTTCGTCAGATTCTGATCTCCATTCCGCGGGTTTCCCGTCGGACTCATGGGATTCCGATAATAAACGGAGGAAGTCCTTTGCGACGAAATACAAGGCGACTAATACTATTCAGGATGTTATTCGCTCTCGCGGGAAAGATAAAAGTCATTTGGGACTCTATGAATTAAAACCAACCAATCTGCTTTACCAGAAAATGCTATCGTATTGGTATTATCGGTTAGATGATTCCTCATCTATTTGGTGTGCACGCTATACTGGTAAGGTGAAGCATTGCACCAAAAGTATGAATATTACTCTTTAAATGAGTCGTTTTTCAGTAGAACATCTAATTCCGGTGCTTGCCTTCCTAGCCAGGTTTGTTCAAGACGTTGACATACTCTGCATGAGTGAGGCCGAAGTGTATCTTACCTTATCGTGTTTCCCAACAGGTATGGCTGAGCATCAGTTCAATTCGGTTTGAGGAACCTTGAGAGCCTCGGAAGAAGAAGTAACATGCTGACCGGAAGCGTTTCAATACGTTCTGAAGTTATACGCTGCCAGAGACGCCATTCTTACGGCGGTACTCGCTTTAATAGATACGAAACGGAATTGTTCTGGATCCGAAACTGTCTATTCATCTCGCTTGAATAAAGCGTTTCACCGTTATAGCAATATATATTTCTTACTTGAAGACCTTCGCCAGCTCACTACGTTCGTTCAGGACTTAAGCTACACGCTATTTTCTAAGGCAACTAAAGGCACGGTTCGCACATAATAAATTTTAACAATAACATTTGACTTTAGTACGATGCTAAGATCTTCAGAAAACGGCGCGAAGCATCAGCAACCGCCTCCATCCATCAATGAACTTGAACCACTTTCCCTGCCCCTCCCTGAACCCATGCCCCTCCCTCAGAAATCCATTCTCCCGGCCCTATCCATGGCAAAACTTCTACACATGGACAGGCGTCGACCGTTGATCTACTACTACTACTATTTCCAGATTCCCCTAAGCACGACTTCTTCCAAATTCCCCTAAGCATGACTTCTTCTAAATTCCAGTTCCATGGTGGACTCATGACGATACTTGAAGTTTCTCCAAACCCCCAGCCCAGTTTGGCAACGGCACGTTGAAAAGCGAAAGTTCATTGGTAGCTACCGCCTCAAACCGATTGCGTCTTTGTAGGGTGAGGGAGTTTTGGTTCAAGTAAAACTTGTGAGGCTGTATGTAAAGCTTGAAATTTTAGTCACTTTGCCACCGTCCTCGGTATTTGATATCCTGATCGCTGAGACGTCCAAACAACATGTCCCTGGATTGCATAATGTGACTGTCGGCTTAAGGAATCCAAAAATACGAAATCGCCAACCTCCAGCTGTAATAAGTCTCCTAATATAAGGTACCCTTCAAAAAGCAATAATAATCCAATTCCAACGTCCGCCTGGCCATGACTAAGGATGTCATGTGCTAGTGAGTAAATCACAATTTCCGGGTATACTCCGTGATGTGATGTTGGCCTACTCACGCCTCATCCGTGCAAGCTTAACGCAGAAAGCGTCAATTTTCCTTGTAGTTGCGGCATATCAAATTCGAAAGCAGCCTTCGCCTGAGCTGCCCCCAAATACTTCAAATAATGCTTTACGTTGTAGGGGTGCACACAGTAATGTGTAAATAACCGGTCGAAGTCTCCAGCGGTGGCGAACCGCCGTTCCGACTCGCCTAAAGTTTCCAGCCACGCCAAAAATTGTTGCAGGTGGCTATTACAATTCTACAGCGTGGACGGCTTTACTCGTTTGTGTGCAAGTTCATACAACCCGTGAGGGCCTGTCAGCCGGGTTGGCATCGCTTGGGATATAGAGACAATCCACGTATAAGTTGACCAAGAGGAGTAAAGCTGCTGTACGCCGACACACTCGATTGAAACTTGTTACACTGCTACGTCCTTTAAAGAGAGCACCAATTAGAGCCTGATTATCGAGAAAAACAATCACCCGCGTCCCATGATTTTTCTGTTGCAGGGGCAGCCATCTTAGTCTAAGAATAAGAGCGTCGCCTTCGAGAAGATGAATTGGCATTCTTTTGCGTCAACGGTGCCTGATGGCGAGCTTCCATTGTTGATTGGATACCCATTGCCATTGACGTTCCGCTGATTGAAAAAGCAGGTGTAGCGCATCTTCACACGGACTATATACCACTCTTCTACCCCAAAGACTCGCATTCGTACACAGGGCATTGATACAAAAAGGCGTGGTGATGCAAGTGCGTATCCACCCAAATAGCTCAACCAGAAGTATGAGTTCCTGTCTGGCAATCTTGGTGGATTGGAATGTACAGGAGACACATTGGCTCAAGTGGTACAAGCTTTGCAGTACCGAGAAGAGAGGACGACGCAAGAGAAGGAACCACGCCAACTTTCCCAAGAGACACTGCAGACTGCGCATTTTCCACCGTCTTCGCTTCACGATGCTTATTGTCCGCAATATAAGGCATTGCATCTTTATCGCTTTGGGCAAGAGCAACCCATTTTCCTGAACACCGATTCCCAGAAATTTTATGCAGGATACTGTCGGTTGCCACGAAACTTTCTGTAGTTGGGACGGTAGCCTACATCGCTCGGATTCCCGTATAACCAATTTCAGTGCCTCAGTCGCTTTTTCCATATTAGTGCCAAGTGAGAAGTAATCATTCACAAAGGCTCCATAGCTCAATTCCGAAACGCCGATAATACCCGTTATCCAGCCCCTCGACGATAGGCCGGCAGACTCAAGCTGCTACTGATGAATGGCCTGTGCCACGAACACAGAGTGTGACCACCCCATGGGCATGGAACGCATAACAGGATATAGCTGCGAGTCACGCTTTTCTATCGGAGGTAAACCGAAATAGAGGCTTAGCCATTCCGGTATCTTCATCCGATGGAACTGATTGTCCATATTCTAATTATCTAAATATAGCTTCTGCCCAGAGCGCATCCACAAACGTGCAAGGTGTCCTGGATTCGGTAGATCAATCTCACCAGGCGCTATGAAGACTTTATTCCCATTGCACGCGTCGATAGTCACCCTCTGGCTTCCCTTACCACTCTGTGGTACCGCAAAAACTCCATGAATAACCTTCGGTGGTTCCCGAGTCAGCCGGACAAGTCCGGTCTTTCGCAATTTTAAGACCAACGTTCCGTAATCTTCATTGCCAATGCCGCAGAAAGGCGTTTCCATTGGCCCGCGCTCACACGCGGGCTTCAGTATATCACCTTCTGCAGCATACGTTCCTTGGATGTGTTCTGGTAGTAGTGCAGGAATATCAGCCGAGGCTGCCAGACCATCAACTGGTAAGGAAACTTGCTCCGGGTCCAACCACACCCATTTATGTGGGGGGTGATATCCAAAACTAATGTTCTCGTCCTCTACAGAAAACCCCGCATCGAAATAGCTTGGGCGGAAGGAATCCGCTCCGATGTCTTGTAAGAAGTTGGTCGCCAGCCATTGAACAGCGTTTCTCTCTCCTGATGTCGGGTGATATGAGAAGACATGCCCGGCATTTAGGCAATTCAGGCCACCTACCAGCTTGTGCACGATGTCTTAAAGCAGTCTACGTTTCCTAAGATGCTGATTTCGTCGCTTACTTGCACAATCTGGGTGCCTCGTTGCATCACCAACTACCCACTGTAGGGGAAGCATATCCCGCTCGTTCATAGTACCTCAGTGCACTGTATGTTATTGTAATTCTTCTAAAGTCCCCTTAATCCGTCTCCCTATCTTCCAAAAGGGCAGACTTATCCTTTTTCGTCGAGGTCGAGAGTTCTTTTCTCTATTTAACCGACTTAAGCAATCGTCGTCGGTGAGTTTTGCTCACCAAGTCACTATGCTCTTTCTCCAACTCACGCGCTGTACAGCAGGTCCCAGTTCTGTCCGTCATTACTACAGCTGCCAGACGCCGGATGGCAAACTCAACCGCAGGTTCGTCCTTCGCGGGTATAATAGCCAGAGAACTAATGATGCAGTCGATGATTTTTGCCAGTGTAGCCGCTTCGCACTTATTTCGATTTCCAGTCAAATTCCGAGCTTCAATCCAAGCAGAGACTGTCGGGTAATTGTTCAAAACCTTTTTTCAACATGTTCTCTCCTTCCAGAGAGTCCACTAGAACTGCTTGAACTGGGAAAAGCCGGCACTCTAACTTCTTAAAGAATTGTTTATTAGACTTTTTGGAAGTCGACGCAGAAGGTTTCGCGCTCAAAAAGTCGTCTTCGGAGTCCGAAGTTCCACTTGCGTCAAGTTCGTCGTTCCCTTCAGCCTCTCTGCGCCTGGCACGATTCAGAACATCCAACAAATCGTTCTCTCTGCTGGCCTTCTTGGATTTCAACTTCTAAAGCTCGCTCCGAAGAGACGCCTTCTCTTTGCGTAGTTCATCGCGGTCCTGTTCACGGTCGCATTGCATCCTCACTAGAGCCTGCATTACTGACGCCAGTTCAGTGCTTTCACGATGAAGTGGCGTACGGGGCGCTACATCCTCACTTCCGTCGTAGCAACTGCTCTCCGAAGAAGATTCTTTTTCAGTTTTGTCCGCAGGTCTTCCTTCTCAGGTCTCTTCTTCTTTTCTACTAGGGGATAAGTCCTGTCCTTGACTTGCAGCACGATATTGTCCACGTCATCCCCTTCGGGGATCCTATCGACCTCCTTCCGCAAAGCGTTAAGCAGCGCGACATTGCTCTGCTTGCGCTCCGCAAAATATTGAGCCGACTCCTGGCCAAACGCTGCCCTGAATAGTTCCAGGGCTTGTCTGCGACTGCTTTTGAGTCGAGCACACAGGTGCGAGCAAACGGTCGGTGTAATTGTTGTAGCAGGTCCTTAATCTCGTCGAGCGGCTAACCGAAACCGCTCCGAGGGCCACTTTATCTCGTGGCACATGTTTGCGCTTTTTAGGAGGGCTGCTCCCGACTAATCGTTTCCTTAAATAACGCCAGCCCTCACCTGGCGCTCGCTTGGAGCATTTGCCAGGCCTTGTACCCGGCAGGTCCCTGAGACGAGCGCCACAACGCTTCAGTTACTTCTGCTCGGGCCATGCACCACAATGCCATGTTAGCAACACCAGCTCTCTTAGAGAAGCCGGCACAGACGTTACACTCATGCCTTTTGACCCGCTCTCTATAGCTCTCTTGCATGCTCGCCGTTCGAGGGTCACCAAAGTAACTGATTAAATACACGTCTTAGACCACGCCAGTACGGCAATTTGAAGTACCAGAGGCACGCGTCACGCCAAAACTAGACAGCGGCCGCTCACAAGGATATTCGCTGACGTCACAATTAAGGACCGCTATATGCTGTTTCCAGATCTGCTGCCTAGCCTTATAGCACGATTCTCCCCAGCTAGTGAGAACTGCCATCACTGGAGCTCATATCCTTAGACATTTCGTCGAACCTATGCCTTGGGGCTTCCCTGATTGCCGAGACTCCAATTGAAAGAAAGAGAGCCCATCCAACATTCGTCGTAGCCTAGGTTGGGTGCACCGCAGGTTCACCGTTGCTGAGATCCATACACGGAACACACTCGCATCCTGGCCCTTCGACTAGAAAAGTCAGGCCTTCTCTACTTGTTCCTTTCTACAGCTTTCGCTGCCCCGCCGAGACCAACATGGAGGTAGGGACTCAGATTTGCGTCGGCATTAGTCAAAGCGTCACAGGATGCTCCACTCAGAAATAGTATTACCTATGTTTTCACTCTGTAATACAAACATTACACACAGAAGTGGTGTACGATCATCTTTGATGGATTGGATCTCGCAATACGAGCTCTAGTCACGCAAAAACGTGAGGATAAACGCAAGATATCATACCTTGAGCTGGTCCAGTATGCCAAAGCTTAGGGATAAACTCACCCTATACGAAGTCAACGGAAATGCCAGTCAGCGAGAGCTCTTTTATTAGAGGAATCGTCACAATCGATGTCAATACTCCAGAAAAAGACCATGAGCGTGGATATGGGCAATTTTGAGTACGCTCGCAGGCACCTCGACTTGTTTGGGATCACGGAATTGCCGTTAACATTGGCGCCAATTTCGGAGGAAGACCCCGCTTCCTACGCTGATGCGGCAAGGATGCAAACCACTCCCTTCGACCACGCGTCAAACGGATCTCATCTCACCCTCCCCGGATGGTTCGTACAACAACCACACCATCCGAGGGATAGCAATCGTCAGCAAAATAAAGCGACACCGGCTATTTATCCTAAATTTTAGCATCATGGTCATTTCGCTGCGAAATGTGACTTGACATTCCGGGAGGTTGTTACATTTAGTTACTATTAAACTTTGTTTCAGTATAATTGGCTCTATCAGCACTTCTAACGTGTCTAGCGCACCTAGTTTTACTCTACTCGATCTCCTGAAAAGATAGGTTACCTATTTGATATGCCTATCTGGCCTCAAAGCCGAGTTGACATCTTTTGTGACATACTTTCAAGTTGAAAGGACAACATGCTTATGTCCGAGAAGTCCTGGCCGACCACGTGGACAAATATGGCTCTGCAGTACACGTCTTTTACTACTTACAGCATTGACAGACACCTCACGGGATATGGCAATGATCAAACGGTGATGAAAGATTTCCCAGGAATCCGTGCCAAGTCATCACTGGCACTCTAGGTTCATGCCAGATCATCAAGACCCTGTCTGTCGCTGATCCTTGCCAAGTCATATAAAAAGTCATCAGCGCTGGTGAAATTAGCAAAGCCATCAAATGAGTAGATCTGGCGCTGAAGCCTGGAAAGCAACCACGTACGGAGGTCAATGAGAAGATCAAGCATACTGCCCTTAAACTCGGAGGATTTCCCACCACGTAATGGCACTGAGAGAACTAGGCTAGACCCCTATATATACCCAGATGGATGCTCCGAACCTCAAATTGGATCATCACCATCGACTTTCAACCACTTAACCATCGCACATCTGTTCCTAACAGAGTTGCCCAAGGTTATCGTGAACTACGAAGCGCTGATCTCAACTGATCGGGTCCAAACACAGAGTAATTCTTATGAAGATTTAAAAGCATTACTCGCTAGCCCTGGAGTGGCACAAGCGGATGTATCCGTGGATAACCAAGGTCATGATCAACCGGTGGACGTGGTCGTGCCCACAAATGGGATTAGTTCTGGTTCCCAAAATGGAATGGTGATACCACTTGCGGTGAGTCGCTTTTCGAAAAACTAGAATCGGGAGTCACCCCCAAGGGAGAAGCGTCTTCTGAGCCCGGGTTCACGCCCAAGGCGCTACAGCTTTGCTCCCCAGCCGTTAGGATTCTTACCAGTAGAGTGGCTGCAACCAAAGTGAGCTCGGAAACCATTTCGGCTCTACGTCGTCCATGATTAAGTTATCGAAAATTCGGTATTGTGGATAGAGCTGCGGTCATGGCTAAGAGAAAGTACAAGGTTTACGTCAATCTTGCCCTTTCAAACGAACATGTGGTTCGACAGTTTTAGGTTTTAGATACAGGGGCTGCCTCGAACCTTATCAACTCTGAAATAGTACCCCCAGCTCTCCGCTCTTTCATTCGCTGTGTCCAAAGCCAGAATATCGCTGATTCGAACAAGCATCTCCTAAACACCTTAAAATATGGTCCTCTCTTCGTAACATTGGGTACCTGTATGGTTCAACTGGATTTTGTCGTGTGCGAAAAAACTCGTGGCACCAGTGACTCTTGGCTGTGACTTCTGTCACCGCTTTGTCAAAGTAATTTACCCCCATGCGAAAACCGTGGAAATGGCAAACAGTTGTACCGTTCCTATTGTCCGAAAATCGCTCAAGCGTACCACGCAAAAGCGTATACCGATATTGAATGCTCAGGCAGTGCAGAACACTTATCCCGTTCTTACAAAGCTTTGTATTGCTTATTTAGATGCCGTACCACCGGAACCCCGAGTCTTGGCGACTGTTGTTCCCGGTAAGAGTGGATACAAGATGGTTCAACTGCTGTCATCGTTGTACGACCAGTGTCAACTTGCATCCGCGAACGGAGTCGTTTCGATCAACCCTGATGTTTCTTTTATGGTTCTGGTTGCCAACTGTGGCAAAGCCGCTCAGTTAGTAGTCCGAAACAAAGTCCTGGGCTCGCATCTGCCACACGCGCGGGTAATCGTGCCAAAAAAACTCCAGTGGCTGCCGTCCTTGGTGTGTAGGACCCTAACGAGACAGCGAAGAGAGAACGAGAACTCCGTAAAAGCTGAGCGCAATTCGAATCCAGACTTTTAAGGTGAAAGAACTGCGGAAACTCGAGCGCTACCATGTTTTTCGGAACAGGTCATTCCTAAAAAAGAGCTCAAAGAGGTCGACCTCGGCCATGTCCCCGACTCTCACCACGAGAAGCTACGGAATATGCTTCGTCAGTTTACCTCCATGTGATATGGTTCCCTTAGAACGATTGGAATAACAGAACACCGCATTGATTTGTGACAAGGCACTCGGAAAATCGCACAACATCTTTATCGTGCTGGAACGAAAGCCTGTGAAGAGGGAAAATATCCAGTCGGGAAGATGTTACATGCTGGCTTCATTGACCCCACTCAGTCACTGTGGGCTTCGCCAGTCGCTCTGGTTCTGAGGTTGGATGGATCGTGGAGGTTTTGTATTGATTGTTGTGGTCTTAGCAATGTTACCGTGAAAGAAGTTTAGGTGATCTATCGGATGAACAAGTACATTGGCTCACTTGGGAGTGCCACGGTGTTCATCGCTCTTGACGCCAATTGGAGTTATTGGCAAGTTTCTATCCGAACGAAGGACCGTGACGAAACTATGTTTGTGTTTCACAAAGAACTATATCGTTTTAATTGAATGCCCTTTGGGTTAACCAATGCACTTGCTACATTTCAACGTGTCATAGACAGTTTATTGGCCAGGTTCAAATGGAAAACTAGCTTGGTGTATCGCAACGATATAATCGTGTTTTCCAACAACTTGGATGGTCACATGGCACATGGGAGAAACGCTATGCGTGTGCTGCAAGATGCAGTGATTACACTAAAACTAAATACGTTCAAGTTCTGTACCGATTCAGTGTACTAGATCTTGGACAGTTAATCCACCCAGGATAGCTGTCGATAGACGCAGTAGGAGTTACGTCGCTGACAAATGCGAAAAATACGACTGCGCAAACGGAATTCCGATCATTTCTCGGTTTCTGTAACGTGCACTTTCAGTTCGTCCTGAATCTTGAAGAGCTTGTGACACCTTTGAATGCTCTTCTGAAAAGTGGTGAACTAGCGAAACGGAATCATTTTGGCAACGCTGAAGCGTCTGCCTTCATGGCTCTCATCAACGGCGTGACGTATCCGCCATTATTTGCGCTACCAATTCTTGATTTACCCATTGAAATGGATACTGACGCAAGTGTAACCACGTTGCTTTCGCGCTATTTCAAGTGACCGAAGACCATGAATTATCTTCAATCGGGTATTGCTCTCGAACATTTAACGGGCAAGAAAGTAGGTAGTCGCCTTCGGACGACGAGTGTCTCGCCGTTGTATGGGCGCTTGCCACTCATTGACTATAACCTATAGAAATCCATTTTAAGTTACATACGGATCACTCCTGCATCTGTGGCTCAACGAGACTGCCCAACCATCGGGACCTCTCTTGCCTTGGGCCCCCCAAATTTTGGAATTTGATATCAAAGTAATTTATAAAAAGGGAACTTTTAACAAGCAAGCCGACGATTCATCCGGCCTGGGAACCACTGCAGATCCAGAACCGGTCGATGATCTCGAGATACCGTGTTTTTTGGGTGAAAACGATGAATGGAACAGCAAGGATTGTTCAGACGACATCTTTGACGATATTCTTGCTTCTAAGACTTCGGAGTGCCCAAATAAAGTCTCTTGTACGCCTATTACCCCGAAATAGTTGATTTGCGAACAACAATGCGACCCGTTATGTAGGCAGCTCGCGCTCAACTCAATGGAGAATATAACTTACCATCTCTGACGAGTGATCAAGGATACCATGTCAATTTGGTTAATTCTTCCCCACAGATCGTGGTACCGCAGTTTTCACAGAGACCAGGTTTCCACCTTTATCAATATGTAGAACTCGACCCACACCCAGGGGATAGGAAGTTTTATCTGGCTTTCCCTAGAAATTTCTATTGCTCCGCCATGGCGTTCTACTATTACAAAGCTCCCCGCTCTTGTATGTAATGCACTAACAACAACATGGAGCTACGAAAATACTCTAAGAATGTAACGCTGTTCCTAGCTCGCACTCTGCTGGACTTCCTGGCCGTCCATACAGTCCGTGAGTTCATTAGACCACCCCGAGAAAAGCACTTTATGCTGCTAATAACCAAGCGATTTTCTAAACTCGTATGGACGGTGAAGCTTAAAATAATTACCAACGCAGCGGTGGCAAAAGTCTTTGTCACCCACTCGGTATTCGTTTATGATCCACCCGTCGATTTAGTATACGACAGTGAACCCCAGTGTACTTCAATGGTCTTTCAAGACGTGTGTCGTATTCTCGATGTTCGACATATGTTCGTAACCACATGTGGGGAATTGAATGCCTTTTGTATGGTGCTGACCGGTCAGATGTTCCTCAGAATTAAATAGAGCGGTTTCCTAGAAAGGACGGGCGGAAGATAGGTTCGATGATCGGAACGTTCGAAGTCAAGAGACGCCAGTCCTAGGCTGCGGTCCGGACGGGCAACTGCGTCGGGTGTGTTCAGAGAACACCTGTTAAGTGTTGGCGGTCGTACAAAGCTTGTATTTTACCATGCTGGTTAGTAGAAAACGCTAGTCGGCAGTCTGTATCACCACCTAGAACAAGATACGAGTCCGTTTGATGGGATGAAATCTACATTTACTCGTTCTAGAGGTCGTTGCATCTACTGCGCTGAGTATGCCCGCCGGCCACGGGGTGCTTCTCAAATACTGTGCACCTCGGTAGATATGAACCAATAGTCGGCCTATGCGTGCACACGCTATTTCTAAAAAACTCAATTAAAAACGCAATGGGCCGTGCGGTCATTCTTGCTATTTATTCTGTTCGGAAACGTTTCTTGTGCCCCAAGTTCCTGGTCTTTCTGTCCATCACATGCATTCCTGCCAACTGTCCACCTTTTCTTTCCTCCCTTCCTACGTCATCCTCCTCAATTCTCACCGCTTTCGACTGTACAGTGCGCGAAATATCTATACGACACCCCCCTAAAATGACAACAAAGAGCTTTCTGTAAACATTACAAGCTTGAAACTTTGTCCAGTTCCTCTACATCTGGAATCAAATAAATGGACACACTTTCAAATAAAACAGGCAAACACAAACTTACTTTTCTTTAAAAAGGCTACCTGAGACAGCGCAATCCCTATACGACAGGTGTGCACGTAGCAACGTTTCGAACATCAAGGAACAAATCTAGTAGTCTGTTTTCATTCCCTGTCTCTCTAAGACAGTAGCACAACGCTTTGTCATGCTTTTGACAAGATTGTAGCACGTGACGCGATCAATTTTGTCCCATTCTGACAAAATGCATTCTGTAAGCTCAACAACAGTATCAAACTGTTTTGCATTAGCATAAACTCGCCTAGCCAGAATTCCCCAAAGATTCTCAATCGGATTGAGATCAGGACTACGTGCTGGCCACTCCATAACATCCAAATTGTTAGTCTCAAACCAGTCCTTAGTAAACTTAGAAGTATGAATTGCTGCATTGTCTTGCTGAAAAATCCATCCTGTCCCGCAAACAGTTTGCGAATAAGGTAGCAAATAGTTTTTCAAGGTTTCAACATACTTCTTAGAGTCCTGATTGCCAACTAACACAGCTAGTTTGCTGACACCTTTTTCAGAAAAAGCTCCCCAAACCATCACTCCACCACCACCTTTCTGTCTCTTCGACATCACCCTTTCTTCCTTCCTCATATCATGCCAGTAGTAAGCAAAACCATCAGGACCATCCAAGTTGAATTTTTTTTCATCGTAAAACACAACACGGCCCGATTCTCCAAGTCACCACGCATGCCTTTTCCGAGCCCAATTCAAACGGTTTGTTTTGTGAATTTCGGTTAGAGGAGGAGCCTGTTTCACCTTTTTATATTTAAATTGTTCCTCTGCAGAGATTATCTGTTGGACTCTACGTTTTGATATAGGCAATTGGAGTGCGACTTTTAGCTGGGACGCAGTTTGTTCGCCCTTCGATGCTTTACGAACCAGCAGTCGTCGAGCTGCTGGGGTTATTTTTCCCTTCTTGTTGGTGGGTTTTTTAGTCCCATATCCTTTGGTATTGTCTAAGTACCGCTTGACGACATCTCTGCTACGCTTCACTTCACGTGATATGGCGGAAATTGACCATCCTGTCTTCCTGAATGCTCCAATTTGGCCTTTTTCCTTCTCCGACAAATAAGTGCCGCGTGGCATGTTTTTTTAAAGAAAATGTGGATGGATAGAAAGAAGGAAGTGTGTAGAAAGCAATGGAATGTGTAGAAAGACTACGCTACTAGTAGCACTACTGCAAGATATATATTCTTTATTATGTCGTATAGGGGTTGCGCGGCTTTTGGTAGCCGTTTTGAAATGAAAGGTTGTGTAACAGTTTGTTTTATTGTTTTTCTATCTCGTTCAGTACTGTTCTATGTAACGAATAGATTAGTAAAAGTTTACACCTCGTGAGACATTACATAAAGCCGTTGCTTTTAAATCAGGGGGGTGTCGTATAGAGATTTCGCGCACTGTATGCTACGTTCGTGCGGTTGCTTTATCACATTCCTTCCTCTTTAGTTTCCGCCACGTCCACGTTGTACATTCCTAATTGGTCATGTGTGCCACGGCAGGGGCTTGTTAGGGCGGGGTCTGGATTGTATTCAGCTTTCGTTCGGTTGGAGGCAATTGCAATTAAATTTCACTGGGCCGTACACCGATCTGATCGTGGTTGCCTCCTTTAGTCCAGAAGTATCCCGAAGTCCGTGCGGTAAATGTGCGTGAGGAGGCCCATTGCTATCGTTAGGCCGTGAGACCCGTTCGGTCGGGGATAATAGCATCCTTGCTGGCGGCCTCTGCCCGGGTGGTGAGCCCTGACCCACTTTAAAAACCAATTGAATTGGATCCCGCCGGCCGTTTTTAGCTCATTTAATGGGGTATCAGGACTTCCCATTGCAGCGCTTTATTCCCTTTTGCTTTGCGCGTCACTCATTTTCTCCTGACCCCATGCCAGGCGATCGTGCGCCCTTGCATTAGTAGGCCTTCGGCGTCGCCTCTAGTGCCTACGTTTCTCCTCACCCGTTCGTTCGTTACTGATACCGCAGCCATGGAGGATATTGCGTCAACTTCGCCTCTCTTCATACTTCCACTTGGTGCCTCTTCTCCATCGTTGCTATCTCAACAGGGAAATTACATCCTCATGCCGCCTCCACTTGATCCCTACGCTCGTTTGCGTGGCCTGACCACTGATCTGCCAGCGTGCTACCGCACTCTTGCGTTACCGGGCCAACAACTCGATCTTCGCAGTCAGCGTGCCTTCGCGCCTCCCTGTCAGTAGCGGAAATCCCAGATGTCAGTCTTGGAATATCATCAGATGTACCCTATCTAAATCGACATTATGGGTTTTCTGCGCATCAGGTCTGTAGGGACTCCCGCGGAACCTAACTTGCGGAACCTCAAAGGGACAGACGATGATTCCTGGAAAACTCGCTGAGCTCATTAATCTCTCCCGCATGGATATACGCCCATTTGGTCTCTTAGGCGCTGCGATAGGGCGTATGTGTGCTGCCCGGAAGATGTTGAGTACCAGTCTAAGCTTCAGCGCTTGTTGCACCTCATGAAGAAGGACCCGTACTATCTCCCAGCCGGTTGGTACAATATGCTTGAGTTTGTTACGTTCGAGCCTGCGTTGGGCCATTTTTACTGGCTGAAACGCGCGCAGTGGGGTGAAAATGCTGTCATCGAAGGTCGAATACGGTCGTTTCTCGGGAATTATTACGGCAGGCATAACGTGAAGTTCCATGACTTGGCCGCCACAGATCTAGTGGGATTACAATTCCATATCAGTAAAGGTTGGGACAACTACGAGGTGATCTGCAATCTCACGGTCACAAATTCGCGCGTTCTGGCCTGTCACACTTCCGAGGTCATCAACCAGGGACCTTTTTCCGATGGGATATTCCAGGTAGTCTATATGGAGTAGGCCTTGCTCGCTTTCGTGGCCTTTATCCAGGCCGCATTGGATGGAGTGACCATTTTTCCCCGTGATCCGGACGCTCGGCTGTATTCGTCGGACGACTCTCTGGTCTATGGTAGTTTGTTCCCATTCCCGATCGATTTGGTGGAAATTATCCACCCGATGGGTGTACAGAATACCGTTCGTGCGTTCACGTTCCGTCCGGACGATGATGAGACACTTTTTCGAAGCTCCTTAGAGACAGACTGGTCCTGTACGCCTTGGTTTCTGTCGTACGACTTCGGTGCCAAACAAGTTCCCCACCATGCACGCTCATGGTAATATCCGTCCTGTTACTCGTCGGTTGTTGCCGACCGGTTGCAATCCGGTCTCGAAGGAAATTCAGGTTCTTGACTACTTTCCGGGCGAATACTTCAGTGCCTACTTCGCTGATCCTGCGGCCACCGTGGCCTTTATTCTTTTTTGGAGCGGTCAGGGGCAGGTGGTTTCTTTTATGCCTCTTCTGGTTGCATCATTGGCTCTGAACGGTTTCAGTTAGGTTTCTGTGTCCGCACGTACCACCATACCCGGGCTGAATCGTAAGCGTATAAAGGTTGGGATGCGGACTGATTCGCTCGGGATAGAGCCTGATATTCAAGTGGCTTTCGCTGTCTCTTCACATGGTCTGTGAGACATTTGGAGAACCGGTTCCTGACTCGCATCGTAATGCCCTCTTTTTCGCCTGTACCTGAATCCGACGCATACACCATAAAGAACAGATAATTTGTCGTACCGCAAAATCCCAGACAGGTTTTATTAAAAGCATCCGCACCTATAGCATTTGGAGCTTGGAGATGTATTGCCATTGCCTTATGAAGGCCAAAGCGTTCGATCCAGGGACCGCAACGGACGCTCGTGACACTATGGCCGTAATCATTGTGCGACATCAACCGCCTGGAAGTCAAGGACTGCCGACAGGGGATCTTCCTACTATCGAATAGTTGACCGTGCCGGCAGAAACCGAGCGAATTGCCCAAGAGGCCCTTACAAACCTCTACAATGCCAACGTGTCCTAGGGGTAGGCGGCTGCTGCAACTGTCGGTCATCCTAGCTCGCGTGCCCGTCCGACCGGTCTTAATGTCTCCGTACGTTGTGGTACCCCCGCGTTAGCTGCTGCTGCAGCTCCTACGGTTACTGATGATTACTAAGAGCCACTGTCGCAAGCTCCAGCGCGCCCTGTGTGCGGATGTTTGAGCCCGAGACGCTCCATTCGGAGGGTACCGAGACGGTAATTGGCCTCCTATAACGCGTCATATACTCTCAAACTAGTTACTGCTCACTTTCTTGTGCGCGGTGGCTGTCGTAAGGGGCGTTAGAGTCCGATGGGTTTTGTTTGACGTGCTATGCTCTCCTTGAGTAAGCTTGTGAGTTCTGCGTTTTATCTGCTTTCCCGTACGGTTTAGGTGACAGAGTGGATCCGCCGACATTGTTGGCTGTGCACACACTAGTTTCGTGTGCTTTTGTGCCATGGATGGCCCACAGCGCCCTGGGGGGTTGATGGGGACAGCCAATGACAGGTCTTGTTATGCTTTCCGGCCAGTTTTCCAGGTCTGTCGCAGCCTCGTTTCGCTTCTTTCGTTCTGCTACCTTCCTGTTTCATATTCTCTCCGCCTCCCCATCTCCCCCATTCTTTCTTTTAAGGACATGTGCGTCCTCACCGCTAAGTTGGTGGGGTGGTGCCGTGGGAAGTCACTTCTGGTGGCGCCAGTAGCGGACGATGACGTGGTGGGGGATGTGAGCCCGGAGCTCGTATGTGTCATAGTCTGGTCGGTATCCGAACCAACGGACTCAGTACTGTGTTTCAGTCCGTTTATCTTGATGACCGACGATACGATCTACCAAATGGGCTTGCGGGGTTGAGTCTGAAACCGGTGGCCCGGTGGGTTCGCCCACAAAGAGACCATCCGGATCGACATCTGTGGCAGCCGTTAATAGTGACGTGGCCATGTCAGGCGGGTCGTTTGTGGGGGACACTTGGACTGTTCGGCGTGGTGCTCGAGTTTCTCCGTCGATTTTGACATGGTGTTCTATCCCATTTTCACTTATTAGGACATTGTAGTCTGTAGTGGTCATGAATGGGAATGGCCCGTACATTTTGGGAAAATTTGGCGAATGTATTCGTCGACTTTTTCTTCAGGGGCTGCCGACATTTATTCTGGCCGCTCAACATATACTTCGTCGCCCAGGTTGAATTTGGGGAAATTCCGTACGGTTTTGTCAAAGTCCCTCTTCTATTGGCGCTGGGCCTTCCTTGTTCTCGTCTAACCGGATGACATGTTCGAGAAAGTAGATGCACTCATCTTTTCTTGGTTTTCGGTAAGTATCCCATATGGTCATCGCATTGATGGGGCCGTAGTAAACACAAAAGCGTAAATTGCAGTCCTTTTTCGGTGAAAGTACAACCGTACGTGCCCACTCGACGAACTGCAGCTCTATAAAGGCGGTGCAGAGTTGCTTCTTTACCTCCTTCCCCTCCAGATCGCGCCGTTTCTGTCCTGGTTCTGGTATATTTGGGTGTGAATTGTTCCAGGGCTTGATGTGGCATCCAGGTGGGAGAGCATTTGCATGGATCACGTTTGGCCCTGCGCAGGTATCAAGGACACCAGTGACGAGGAGGTGCATCTGGGAGTAGAGACCGACCGAAAAGTAGACCTTGCTATTGGCTCTGCCTAATAGCATTAATTTGTCAGTCTCGGACACCGGGTTTACGTCCGTACGGTCGCTTTTCTGTGAAGCCCTTGGTCCAGAATCGCACTATTTATGAGGCTGCGTGGTGTCCATGTTGAGTGTATCTTGCCTCCAGGAGTCGGTGGCCTCTACGCACCCTCCAGATAGTTGTCCGGAGTCGTTTATGCTTCAACGCTTACCAGTTGCACTGAATGGCCTTTTGTCCCAGGTAGGGCTTGTGCTAAAAACTGATTTTGACCCTGAGATATGTCTATACCAGCCTATGCAAAGCCAGTATTGCTGGTGTTACTAGACGGACTTCTTGAGAAGTCACAATACACTTCCTCAAAGCGTGGGGTACAATTGGCTTCTCGTTCGACCAAGGAAAGTGCCCGTACCGCCGGGGTAAGTATAACGCAATGGTTTGGCTGTCAGAAAAGGCAAATTCGATATGAGTTCTCCATTAACCATGTTGATAATTGTGCTAGACCTTTTGGTGGTGCCACAAACTTGATGGTACAGGAAGTATGATGTGGTAGATGTTGGTATGGTGGGTGAGGACTGTAGACCGGTAGCGCATCGAACAGTGAGCACTTAGCCTTCCTCTGCCACAGAATCATTCGTGAGATCCAATGATCAGTTGGCAGAGAGTCCGTGTGGACTGGCTGCCGTTTAGTCGGACGGTGCGTGTCGCCGTACGATTCCGCACATCAGGTCAGGGAATTCAGTCTGATGTGCGGGTGAGTTGTGATATGAGTTCTGAATTTTGAACGTATGGTGGGCCAAAAATGTACTTCAGACGTCGGTCCGAGAACATGTTGCCGCGCCAGAGTGCCCTATTTCAGAGTTTTTGGACTAATTCCGTTTCAAAAATACATGTAGATTCCCGATAGGTCCTCACTTCGGCCTACACGTTCGCGATAACCTCGTTGTTCGCATATCTGGTTGACAAGACTTCCATCACTTCTGGGTATGCGTGCAGCGTTTTCCACTTACGGAAATCGACCGCATTGGTTCCCCCCGTTATATGAGACTAAATCAGTGCATGTGCTGGTCCTATCAGATACAACTTGAAGCACCCGGGGGCTTTTCCTTCTTTCATCCTGTTGTAGTGGTATGGGTTCTCGGTCACAATACAGCGATGGGGAGCGAACCGGAAAACGGATGCCCTTTAACGTTTGTGTCATACTTTGAAAGTGTCTGTGTGACCTAATTTCCCCCAGACGACTGCTGATGTGTCCGACTTGGTTGGAGGCGTGACATCACTTCCTTGGTGACAAGTTGGACTATCTCAATGATTGGTCGTGACAATGTCTGGGACATCTGATCTGCCAAATATTCTTCGACCACTACCGGTACTCTTCTTTCAAGTCCCGTGCGAAAAAATACGGACACCTGGGTGCAGATTCGGTCCCCCAAGTCGTTGAGTCCTGTGGGGTGGCGGTCTGCCTTCGTTGGATCCATCTTATTATGCGCGTGCCAATCTGCATGGGTTCATTCAGGACATCAACGTAAGAGACATCATCCCCAAAGTTGTATGATGCGGTGCAGTGTAAGTCTGACGTGGTGGGCGAGCAGGCCGGATCCATGCTTAGCACGCATCAACAAAAAGAACAAAATATGAAGACCGTCCTAGATATCAGCGTGAAAGCTGCGGAACAAGGAGCAGTCGTAGTTGCATATGAAGGACCCAGAAGTGCCCTAATCACTGCTACTCATGCAGGTACAGGTTTTCTACCTGATGATGCTCCTGGTGAAAGGACAACCACGATGAGAACGCTCTTCATTGATCCGACGGGCCTGTATCGAACCGAGTGTGAAGTACCACGCTTGGTATAACGGACCGTTACAGACGAGCACGCCATAGTGACCGCTGCTGCTACGAGAGCTGGGGCGAACGGAAATGCCACAAGCATTGCAAAAGTGCGTTAGGAACTTCCAAAACCCGCATCCAAACCTTCTGAGAAAGGCTCTTTCCCTCCTCTGAAAGTTTACGGCCATTATCACACAACATATAACATACGAGTGTTTCTAGATGCAAGAAAATTCATACAGCAAAGCTCAGGTATCAGAACCAACGAATGGAAGCTTCCAAAGCTCACTTTGGCTAAGAGCGCGAAACGATGACTGTACTCAGACAAAATCCTTCTAAAAAGTGGACTGTTGATCCAGATGTGAATGCTTCGTACCCACACAAACAAAGAGAAAATGCAAGTGGATTTTTTTTGGTAGAGAAAAGCAGGCACACATGGTATAAGAGCATGAGATGCAGGAAGCACAACAGCAAACCAGTCAAGTGTCACCATCCGAGTTTTAACTAATGAGACGTATTTTTCTGCTTGGAAACTCGGTCAACTCAGCAGCGTACTGAAAGGATAAGCTCATGGATGTAAAAGGTATCGTAGTGCAGACATAACCGCCTTCTCGCTTAATTAAAATCATTCTGAACACTAGGCGAGAGGACATGCAGCGCGTTGGCATGTACAACAGCAATTGTAGAGCATTTATTGTGGTGCAATGCCCCAAAGGGAAAAAACACCGAAAGAGGTTCGGGATCTTCCTCTCACGAGGTGAACCCAGTTGGGTAGAGCCCTCCCAGAGGTGTCACGGCGAAGCCGGTTTGTAAGACCAGGGACACCTGTCGCGACTCGTGTAGGGAGGTGAAGGCGAAGAATCGGTGTCCGCGTGAGCGGGGTGTGATCCTAAGTAGAGGTATGTTTCCACGTAAGTGGGGGTGTGTGAGCGGATGCACACACGAGGGCCGCGGGTAGCGGGAGGTGCTACCCTAGAAAGGGGGAAAAGGAAGGGCGAAGAGGAGGAAGAGAGGACGAAGTGAGTCGCGAGAGCGACGAACAGATACGGCAATGCCGGTGGACAGGACTCCCTATACAGGGCGAAACACCAATATGATTGGAACAATTATACTCCCAAGGATGGGCTTCTTTAGATGTGCAAGGGGGTTAGATGTCCCGTGGTTTACGGCGTTTCCATCCAAGGAGGAGTAGAGCACGCGCGCAAGCGGCAACAACTAGAGCCAATTCCGCAGGTTGGGGTCCCTTGTTGGGGAAGGTTTACTGGTGCGACGGCAGTGCGCCGTCGCACTAAGTACTAGCTTCCCAGAAATGGGTGTGAAAATAATAAATAATAGTAACTAAAATACTCCACATTTCGTGGCAACATCCACTACTGTGGCCAACCGCCAATTGACCCAAAACCGTGTCCCACGTGTCCATACCCACCATTGTGGGGCGTAGTTCATATACACACTACACAACCGATAATATCGGGAAAACGATCAAGTACCAAGAATCCCTCCCTGAGGGCGTTGCACTTCATTTATGACACGTAGTAACCACCTTAGACAGTTTGAGTGATAAGATCTGATCGGAAGGGTGTTCAATCAGTTCCAAAAGGACCTCATAAAGAACTCGGATTAAAAATCGACGCACATGTTCGGAAAGAAGTGTTTGGGGGTTCCATCAAAGCCCAAGATTTCAAGAGCGGAATATGCCCCATCACAACATTCTCATGTGGCTCGAAGGGGACGTGATTTAAGACATTGATGTCATCGAAAATCCCATTCGTGCAGACGTCCAGCTTCCCGTTCAAGACGACATGTTGTATGGATTTATTTGGTCCATGCATAAGTACCGACACTCCTCCTACCACCGAAATGGCGCTGGGCGATGCAAGCTTGGATACGATAGCATCATGATTATGTCAGAGACGTACATCGAAGAGTGTGTTACAGCCAGTAGTGAGCACAACGTACGTAAAATAGGACTTGTATAGTCGGCCTAACAGATGAGTTTCAATAGGTGGTGTTCTTCCTAATATAGGAGCGGCCACCGGGGGAATCCTGAAAAAAGATCTGCAAGCACCAAGCATAGAGCGGGTTCACTGGGCGGACGATAATCCTACAGGCGCTGTTATGGGACGCGCTGGGTATCGGTGGCATAGAAACGACACCTAGAGGATGACGTAATAGTGTACCTGAAGGTGAGTATCACGAGGTTGAATAACACGAACTAGAACAAGCCTCGAGGGTGCTTGGTTTGCTTCCCCGGAGATGGAGCTTCAGCGGCGCACTATATACAGTGCAGCGAGCTGACCTCGACCGAAACTATCTACTGTATCCTATAAAAATTTAAGTTAGGTTATTATACCTAATCGAATTACAGTCCGCTGGAACAATTCCTCTAGAGTGGTGTGCTACGTGGCACCAGTTAGAAAATACAGATACTCCCTTAGGAATTCTCCGTAACAGCCCATCTTCAGGAGCGAATATAGTACCCACTGTACTACAAAGAGGGCAGAAATCGCGTGATGTGCTGCAGAAGAAGGCACGAAAACCTCAAGATTATTCTGTAAAATCCAACTCTGACCAAGAAGTATCGCTCACATATCAACGTACAAAGCACGCAAGGAGGGGGCACAGTGCCCTATCTGATGAAGTACGGGTTTGAGCAGCTCATGGCACTGTAGGTGGTGCTCAATGTCGGCGGCACCAATGAGACCGGCTCGCAGAACGACCAGCAAAAAGGGTTGCAGGGGCAAAAATACATTCGTGCATACATGCATGCGCGTGTGGTGGCCGCTGTCAACGAAGCTTGGAGATGTTTTGAGTTTTTCCATGTGCAAGTCATATCCAAAGTAGAGCGACAGGCCGTAAACCCAGAAGGAGAGCAAACGGTTCTGCTGAGAAGCTCAAATCAGATTCTTTCCTCATCGCAGCCTTCTACGTTGGAGAGATACTTTGCGAGGCCCGAATCATATGCAAACCGCGACTACGTTTTGTAATTTGACAAAATGAGTCTGTATTGCACGTTTTCTGCCCTTTTACTTACTCAACACGTTGCAGACAGCTCTCAGGTGCCCAAAGGGTACTGCGATCCACCGATGTACGTGGTAAAGTGCGCGGAAGATGAACAGTGTGTCACGAGGATCACGGGTGTGTCCCGTCTGACGTTGAGCTCTTTGCTCTTCGTTTGCTGCTCATGAATCACTGCTGGAGCTCTGGCCAAGACACAGGGGATTTAGAGTACAACCGTAGGAAACGAATCTTGAAACGGCGATTGCAAGCAGATTTCTCTCTGAAGGAGTTGTTTGATATTGCCTTTCAAGAAGCAGTGCGTATTTACAGTGCACACTCAGAGCAACAAAATCTGTTTCTAAAAATACATCAGCAAGGGGCGAACCCAGAGAAAATGGGCGTCGAAAACTTGGAGGCAAAATATAGCGACTTACGTACAGGCGATGAGCAGCAACAAAAGCAAATGATGTATCGACGCGCGGTGGAGATCTCAGACCGAAACCGTGAACGACTGCTTCTCAGTCAAAGCTTCTTCTAGCAGCATCTACTGCAAGAAGCAGCTTCGAATGAACAAATCAAGGTACAGAAACTCGAGACGCGCGCGTGCTGCAAAATGCGTAAACGCTGTATTCGAGATACGCCACGTTAGAACCTTGCCAGAGATATCTCATTGACACCGTCATTGCCCTATTGCAGCGACGAACATTGTTGCACGAGCGAACAACTTTGGGAAAGGTGTTAACTGTGCCGTGATGTTAGGGCATGGGAATGACATGCGTGCTCAACCTCGTCCGTGACGTCACTGAGTTAGAAAGAATGCTTACCGAAATGACTGCTACAACAGGCGCTGAAGCATCATTGTAAAAAAGGGGCCGCACTCCGCACTTTTTTACTTCTGTGGCAGAGAGTGTAGGTACTCCATCACATAGGTCGATGCAAGATAGAGGCCGATCGCGACCGGGGTGTCCAAGTTTCTCATGCCAGTCCTTGGCAGTGTTGCCTAGAGAGTGTGACGCCGTTTGTGCACGAGGGGGAGGCATAGGACTTGGCAAAGGGCAAAGTAAAGTCCGTCCCTTGGCGTTGACTTGTAAAGTTCTTCTCTAGTAGAGCAATCTTTGATGATGAACATCGAAGTCTCTTGGCTGTTGGAAAATTTCAAGTCTACGTGCCTTGAAAGCACGGAGAGGGATACGAGGTTAGAGTCGAAGGGTGGCGTATGCTTCGCTGGTAACAGTATCCCATTCCCAAGCGGTAGTTTTATTGTTCCAAAGCCTACTATATCAGACGTGTGGTCACAAGTGTTTACCGTTTGTGGTGTACTGGGTTGATAGTCCCAAAGAAGGTCCCTCTCGCTGACGAAGACGTGCCTTGCGCCTGAGTCTAGCCATTTTGGTATGCTGTCAACATAATGAAGACTTGCATTTGCTATGCTAACGAAACCTCGGTAGGGACAACTTTGTTCACTGTTGTTACGATTGTTATTTGCTTGTCGTGGTTTACGGAGCGTATCCCAGTTTCTGCTTGTGTTTTGGTTTCGGTCCTCATGATGGTTCATGTTTCGCTTGGAGTTACCGTGAGTTTGTTGCCTCTCATTGTTCGTATACTTCTTCTTTCCTGACCAGCGCTCAGAACGTATGTGTCCTATTTGCCCACATTTTCAGCACTGTAATCCTGTATTTCTTCTTCGAGCGGGTTGCTTGCTCCGAATGGTAGACTTTTTTGCGGCAGAGTATGGGTGAATGCTGTAGTTGTTGGTTACTTTAGTCCTCATGGAGGAAGTAGAGGCTCTGTGTATCCGACGATCCATCTCCGAACGGACAAGTGAAACTACTTGGTTGTGCTCCACGTTCGTAGCATCTGCTACTAGTGTTATAGCCATGAGTGAGTTGGATGCGGTGCGAAGAAGCGTGGCAGTTCGCTCTTTGTCCGTCAGTGAATCACCAATTCTGGCAAGTTCCAAGTAAGTTGTTTCCAACTCCGTGAGGTGTTTCTATATGTCGTCACCATCATTAAACGTAAAAGTGCTTGGCTTCTGCCGGAGGTTTAGCTTCGATTGCATGTTATCCTTCTTGTGTGTGGACTTAAGTCTTTTCCACACCTCCGAAGCAGAGCAGTACTCCCTGTGGTGCAATGCCCCAAAGGGGAAAAACACCGAAAGACGTCCGGGATCCTCCTCTCACGAGGTGAACCCAGTTAGGTAGAGCCCTCCCAGAGGTGTCACGGCGAAGCCGGTTTGTAAGACCAGGGACACCTGTCGCGACTCGCGCAGGGAGGTGAAGGCGAAGAATCGGTATCCGCGTGAGCGGGGTGTGATCCTCAGTAGAGGTATGTTTCCACGTAAGTGGGGGTGTGTGAGCGGATGCGCACACGAGGGCCGCGGATAGCGGGAGGTGCTACCCTAAAAAGGGGAAAGAGGAAGGACGAGTGGGTCGCGAGAGCGACGAGTAGATACGGCAATGCCGGTGGACAGGACTCCCTATACAGGGCGAAACACCAATATGATTGGAACAATTAGTACTCCCAATGATGGGTCTCCTTTAGATGTGCAAGGGGGGTGAACTTCCGTACACTACGGTGCTTCCCTCCAAGGAGGAGTTGAGAACACGCGGAGGCGGTAAAGCTCAGAGCCAATTCCCCAGGTTGGGGTCCCTTGTTGGGGAAGGTTTACTGGTGCGACGGCAGTGCGCCGTCGCACTAAGTACTAGCTTCCCAGAAATGGGTGTGAAAATAATAAATAAAATTAACTAAAATACTCCACATTCCGTGGCAACATCCACTACTGTGGCCAACCGCCAATTGACCCAAAACCGTGTCCCACGTGTCCATAACCACCATTGTGGGGCGTAGTTCATATACACACTACACAACCGATAATATCGGGAAAGCGTTCAAGTACCCAGAATCCCTCCCTGAGGGCGTTGCACTTCATATCCCCCCCCCTTAAGACGGGAAAACGACCGCGGGCGCGGAGGATTCCCAGACGAAAATGGGTGATAAAAGCGCGTGCTTTGTCTCCGGTTCTCCGGTATATCCCTCTGCACCAGAGTCATCAAGCACACAAACGACAACAACAGCCACCCTCCAAAAGGGACAAATGAACGACGACAACCATATCAACAGCCACAGCCAACCGCCGAGACTTCTCGGGCGGTACACCACCGGTTTTCGGTCAGTTCCCCTGCCTCAGGGCGATCGAAATCCGGTACAACCGGGGAATATGGCTGCTGCAGCCGACCATCCCTTCGCACTACCACCTTCGGTGGTGTCCTCCGGAACCACTCCGGCGTCCAACTGGCCAACCTACAACACCCTGGTGGGGCTCAACCCGATGAATCGGAATCACGCGTCGCGCCTGCGCCTTGCCCCGTGGTTTCACCCGGTCGCTGTCCTCAATGAGGGATTGGTCACCGCTTATGCGGATGGTTCAGACACCCTTCCGGGGGATCTGCCCAGAGCAGTCACCACATCGTGGGATTGGCGTCACCGGATTGCGATTCCGCGTCACCACCTCCGAAGAAACTCGGGCGAGACCGTCGCTGCGGCGCAGACCGCGTTGACGCGGATGGCGTACCAACGGCAGAGCCGGGCTCCATTCGATGTACCAGTCCCACCTGAGTTTGGCTTAGACGTTAGCTACTTCCGCACTCGCGGGGAGATTGGGTACGGCGAGAACCTGTTCCGCCTCGAGACCCTCGCTTGGAGGAATTTCCCCGCAGCGCGGCAAGAGGCCCTTTGCTGGGAGCGACCGATTATTCGGGCGGAGTTCAGGTACCTTCCCCGGCAATACCGGTCCAACTTTCTCCAAAACTTCATCCGCTACGAGCGGCGTTGGCGATCCCGATTCGGGTACTTTATCCCGTATCAGAACGTGGAGATAGAGCGGATTGCGCCGCCTCACCGACTAGGTCGGTATGTAGCACTCCCCGAGTGGTGGCGCTTCCATGAAGCCTGCCGGGGGTGCTACATAGAACTCCCGCCGGTACTTACGTACCTCGGTTCGCTGCTCATGCAGGATCCCCGGTCGGGGTTGTGGTCCGTAGTGGTTACGGAGTGGGCGGCCCGCAGTGCGGCTTATATCCTCAACGAGGCGTACGACCAGTATCGTCTCTGGTTCCTTCAACCGCGTGTGCGGGCAGCGATCCGAAACCTGGATCTTCGCATCCCCCTTGGGGGCCAGGCCAACAATGAAGAGGTCCTCCAATTACTTGGGTACATCGACAGCGTTAGCTGGAGTGAGGTCCCGCTGGAGCAAAGCGGTCGTCTGGATGGCGGCAGCGGTAACACCGGTGGTCCGGGACTCGGTAGAAACACCGCCCTTGCGGGGGACTTTATCTACTTCGACCCCTGGGAGTTCCGGGAAATTTCCTCCAAGGAGGCGCGAGAGCTTCGCGATACGCCCCGGCATGTGCCGGAAGACCACCCGGTGGGGTACGTCGATTCTGACGACTACTACCGCGCATACGGCGGGGATGACCCAATGGTCGATAACGAACCGGAAGAACCCGGGGAGATGGACGTAGAGGAAACTGGCGCTAGCGCGGAAGCTTTCCCAGAGGGGGTATCTCCGGCCGAGCCGGCTGCTGACCCTTCAACGGCAAGTGCCGGACCTTCTATCCCCAGCAGGGTGACGGCGAATGAAAACGAAATCATCGCACGTTTCCTCCGGGGTGCCGGTCTTAGCGCTGCCGAGGTATCGGGGGATGTCACCACCATGGCGGACGCGTTGGCCTACCGCCTTGCTGGGGGTTACGCCCCGGACGATGGGGGTGAGTGAAACCTCTAGTCCAGTTTACTGGTTCTTCTCTCCCTGGCTATGCCAGTTAGTGTAGTGTAGTATTGTGGGGAGCTAGCTGCTCCCTTGAATAAACTTTCCCGTTTAGAACGGTGCTTCTCGGTTGAGTTCCCCGTCTTCGACGGACCTTGTCTTGTTATCCTTTCCTTTCGCTCTCCGCTCGCGCGGCAACGTTACCCAACTTGGGCATTTACCAGCGTGGCTGGAGCTGCAGTTCCCGTTTGACGGTGGTATCGCACGACCTGCGACCGTGGGAGGTGTTCCATTGGCTCCCACGTATCCCCACTGGGGTCGTACCCGTACCAGCGGACGCGGTATTGTAGAATACCATCCTGGTCCCAGGTGTGTCCGACAAGTCGGTCTACTACGAACTCTCGTTCGTAGACCTGCCGGCCGTGCCGGGTGGTGGTTGTAATCCCTGGCGAGGGTTGCCCGCGGTGCGGTATAATGTCCCTTAGCAGGGTGTTCGGCGATAACTCCGACGTTGCCGTGCGCTGTCCTAGTGGCCGCTGCTCATGCGGGAAAATATCCCTCAAGAGGGTGTGTGGTGCCACGGTTTTCACCGGCAAGTCGTTCCCCAGAGGGGTGTCGTTGTTCCCGTCTTCACGGTAGGCAGGGCGAACCGCCAGTCGGCGGGGGACTTGGGTTCCGCCTTCGAGGTTGAGCGCACGAACCGCGAGTTTGCGGGAAGATGACCGCTCCTGCGGGATCGGCATTTCCACAATCCCCTGGGGGGTCCCGTGCGACACGGTGATTGGGTGGCAAACCGCCTCCCTGCCAGGCGCACGAGCGCTCTGCACCATACGTTCCGGCGATGCCGTGGTGTCCCCGGCTACTGACGGGTTGCCTGGGGCTAACTCCGGTACACCGGTATTTTGGTCAAAATTCCCCTCTTGGGGGTTCCGGGCAGGTGCCGATGACACCCTTTTCAGGGAAATTGCCGCTGAGCGCAGTGCACCATCTCCGTGAGGAGGAGCAGCGTCCGGTACGACCGGTTTCGAGCGTGCGATGGCGCGCGTTATTCCCGAGTTCCTCGGTTCTTCGCCGCAGCGATGCGGGGGTTGGCGAAAATTATTCCCCGTAGCGGGGGCTTTGATTCCGTCAACGACGGGAGGCGTTTCCGGTGCTTGCAAGCCAGGGCTTAAAGCTTCGACTGCAGCTTGGCCGCCTTTTTCCCCAAGAGGGGTGTGGGTATTCCCCTGTGAGGCCGGCGTATCTGGGCGCCCCTTCTCCGCTGGACGCGGGTCTGATCGACCTGATTGAACCGCTTCCGCGGGGACTTCCGCCAACGGCGGCTTCGAGGCATCGGGCGATTGCCTTTCCGCTGCTGCGGTATTGGAGTGAGGCTTCTCGTTTTCCCGTGACAAACGGTGTATTTGCCGCTTTTGCGGGGCCTGCGCGTCTGGTTCCTGTTGCACAGCACTGCCAGGGAACGGGGGATTAGTGTCGCGTGACATACTCCGTGCTCCACGGTCAGTGTTCCGTATGTTACGGTGTGTTTCCCGTTGCGACGGTGATATCGTCCCTCGAAAACGAGTGTTCTCCTCCCCCTCCTTAGACGGAGCGGCGGGATAAGGGATAACATTCCCCGCCTGGCGGGTATAAATGCGCGCCAGTGGGGCAGATGTGGTAGGGGCGGGCGCTGAGGGGCCCGAATTACCCGGCTGAGCCGGTGAGTCCGACAGAGTCGGTAGGTCTGAGAGTCCCCGGCTGGGGTGTGGTAGTACCGTAGGTCTAGTACTCCCGGATTGTTCCGATGTAGCGGTGTCCGTAGAAACGGGGTTGCCTGGATCCAGGACTACCTCTGACGAGGGAGGAGGGGCGAGGACAACACGATCACGGGAAATCCGTTCGTGCGTGTCCCCCATCTCTACCACGACAGTGTCGGTGTTAACAGAGATCACTTTGAAGGGTCCATCCGCCACAGGCGAGAGTTTGTGACGCTTCTCCCGTTCCGGGTTGTAGTATTCCTTCCTGATGAAGACGTAGTTATTTGCCCGAATCGGGGATGGTTTTCCTCGCACGCGAGCGTCAAAATCCCGCTTGTAAGCGGCTTGGGCCCGTGCCTTAGACTTCCGCGCCGCGGGGACCAGCTTGGAAAGCCATTGCTTCCATTGCTGCCGGTAGATACCCACAGATGGGAAATTGTCCAAGGTAGCTTGGGGTTCCAGCGCCACAGGCGGGGGTGTTCTAGATAGAACTAACTCGAATGGCGAAACTCCGGTAGTCCGGTGTACCTGCGTATTGTACGCGTAGGTTACCGCATCAGCGTAGAGATCCCAATTCGTTGGGTGGTCAGCGACGTAGGAACGTAACGCCGCGAGTAACGTCCGGTTAAACCGTTCAACTTGCCCATTACACTGGGGGTGGTAGGTAGTCGTGAACAAGTTCTTGACATCCAGGATGCGACAAACATCCTGGAAGAACTTGCTCACGAACTGCTTCCCGTTGTCAGAGAGCACCTCTACAGGGGGACCGTAGACAAAAGTCCAGTGCGTCACCAGAGCCTGGGCCACCGTGAGAGCGGTTATCCTCCGAAGAGGGACAGTCCGTACCAGCTTAGAAAAGCGGTCGGTAATGACAAGTAGAAACTTGTTTCCACGTTTCGTGGTGAGTAATGGTCCGAGAATATCGATTGCGATAAACTCGAGCGGCGCCCTTGCGGGGAATAGTTTCATCTTCTTCGCATTTTTGCGGAGTTTGACGCGATTCTTCGCGCATTCGCTACAAAACCGCACAGTTGCGTAGCAATCCACCGCCATTGCGGGCCAATAGAAATCCCTTCGCACGGTTAGGTAGAGTTTCCTCCCACCTGGGTGACCTCCAATGGGGGCGTAGTGTGATAGATGTAACACCCGCGATTGCAGGGAATGTGGTACCACAATCTGTGGGCGGGCTTCGACCTTTCTTACGAGGTAGCCTTTGTCGTTTACCCCGAAAGGGAGATCTTCACCACCGTTGATACGGGCACGAATTCTCGTACAGAATGGGTCGCCGAATTGTTCTCGGATCATTTCTTCCGGTGATACCGGTACAAAGTTTCCCGGTAACGGGTTCTCAGATTTATCTCGCGATGCGAGTAGTTCGTCAAAATCAGCATCCTCGTCCCAGGTTTCTGGCCTAGCCTCGACGGCATATTCCGGATTATCCGGGTCTATAGCCATGAAGCATGGGACTTCATCATCCTCTGTTGGGAGTGCTTCCCCACTTGTGGGTAACCGCGATAAAGCGTCGGCCTGGGTGTTCTGCGCACCCTTTTTATAAATGACTTGAAAGTCATATTCCGCGAGGCGGAGTCTCCAGCGCATGAGGCGTCCCGACGGGTCGGAGATATTCATCAACCACCTCAATGAGGAATGATCCGTGTACACGGTGAAGTGAATTCCCATAAGGTAGGGGCGCAGAGTGGTCATCGCCCATACGACGGCGAGGCACTCTTTCTCCGATACGGAGTAGTTCCGCTCATGAACATTGAGCGAACGTGACCAATAACCAATTGGATGTCGTTCCCCCTCGGGGGTGGTTTGAAAAAGAGCACACCCGACTTGGTAGTCGCTCGAGTCCGTATCTACGGAGTATGGCAAGCCAAGTTTTGGGAGATGTAGGATTGGTGCTGATGTGACAGCCTCCTTTAAGGAGTTAAAAGCTTCCGATTGCTCGGGCGTAAATGTTCCCAGTTTTGGGGGGTTCCCCTTTCGCAACAACGCGTTCAGGGGCGCTGCAGTATCCGAAAAGTTCGGGATAAACCGTCGATAGACGTTGACCAGCCCCAGAAAGGAGCGCAGTTCCGTTTGAGTACGGGGTTCTTTCGCCTCAACGAGGGATTTGACTCGAGCTTTCTCGATCGCTAACCGTCCAGGACGGATAATGTGACCCAGATACTCCACAGTATCTGTGAAAAACTCGCATTTCCTCAACTTGAGGGTAATTCCCGCATCGCGGAGTACGGTCAGCACGTCTCGGACGTGAGTGAGATGGTCGTCCAACGAGTTGGAGAAGATGATAATATCATCAAGGTAGACCAGACAACTCCGCCACTTAAAGCGGTTGAGTAGAATATCTACTGCACGCTGAAAGGTGGCGGGGGCGTTGGTTAACCCAAATGGCATCCGCTTGAAGCGGTACGTTCCTGCATGGCAGGTGAATGCGGTTTTGTCGCGATCCTCCTGTCTGACAGGTACTTGCCAATATCCCCAATTGGCATCAAGGGCCGTGAACACGGTGGCGTCTCCAAGGGAGTCAATGCAATCGTCCATACGAGGGATGGGGTACGTGTCCCTAACAGTCACGGCATTGAGCCGGCGGTAGTCGACACAGAACCTCCAGGTTCCGTCGGCCTTTAAAGCCAGTACAACTGGGGATGCCCAGGGCGATTGAGCGGGCTCAATCACACCTGCGCGGAGCATCTTGTCCACCTGGGACTGCTCCTCTTCCCGAGCTTTCGGACCTGCCCTGTAAGGGGGTTGTGCAACCGGTCGCGCACCGGGGATTAAATCGATCCGGTGTTCCGTTGCATCAATCTCGCCAAGCGAGCCATCCCACATTGTGGTGAATTCCCGTAACATAGTACGGAGTTTGTCGCGGTGCGACTCTGGCACGTGGCTGAAGTCCAGCGCTTCAAGTGCTTTTTCCGGATCAATCCGGTCATTGCTCGATGGAGCATTGTCCTGTGGAACAGGTGTGGTTCGCAATTCCGAGTTACTCGGTATGCTCGACGCTGAAGTAGCGGTTTCCTCCCCCTCCTTAGACTTGACGTCTTCGGACGGCGGGGCGAACTCCTCAGAAGAGGTGGTAACTCCGAGTACATCGGCGGCTGTCATCTTCGTTGGCAGCATTCCCATAGGATGGGGGTTACACTCCCAATTACTTGGTGTTTGACCAGATACTGGGGGTGTTTGCCAAGGTTGGCAACCAATATCCGGAAAGAAACATCCGGGGAAATGGAGACAATTCCATTAGCCAGCGCCAGCTGGGATTTCTCGTACAACGAGGCGAGGGGTTGTATAACCCGAAGACCGTGTTGACGGGAATTTACCTGTACCCAGACTTGGGACTCAGCCGGTATAGAAACCGAGGCAGCGACGCGGAGCTTGGTGGACTCGCGGGACGCGGGCGGTGGTTCCTGCGCAGCAGGGAGCGGAACTTGTTTCCGAGAGGACCGCTTTAGCGGGCGGCGAACAATCGGAACCGACGATCCGTCGTCAAGTTCTACACGCCTGAGGCGGGGCCTGATTGCGTCGACAAATCTGTCGCAGTAATCACATCCCAGTATGACTGGTGCTGCCAGTGAACGGCAAACGATGAAGTCCAACTTCACCACAGAGGTACCAAGTCTCACGACGAGGTCCACTGTGCCCACCGTTTGTAACGGATTGTTGTTCGCATCCGAAATGTCGGGGACCGCGTCAGAGCGGATACGCAACCGCACAAGCGGGGTAACAATGATTCCACGACAAAGTTGGGGCCTGCACCTGTATCCAGGACGGTGAGAAACCTCACCATAAACTGGGGGTCAAGGCCAAGGTCGGCATAGACCTTTATAATTGCGCTTGGCCAAGACCAAGACTCTACCGGGAATCCGGGGATTTTTACTCCGTATCCACGGGCGACGCAACACACCGAGGTGCGCAGAGTCCGCGTCAGCGCTGTCTTTCCTCGAGAGGACTTTCACCGGGGAGCGAGGCGAGGACGCCTCGGGCGCCAACAGCCTCGTTTTTGAGGACGCCTCTCCCAAAGGGGAGACTCCCTCAGTTAGTTTTCCGCCTTCGGCGGTGGGTTGGTTTCCTCGACAACGAGTGCTTCATCCCGTTGACGGGGGTTTCTATCCGCATAAGCGGGGGTTGCAACGGATGGTTGCGTGATCTCCCGAATCGGGGTGTAATGAAAGCTTGCCGCGCACGCGGGGTCTGTGGTAGGGCGTGAGAAAAGTCC